>CAJNDT010003668.1:1112999-1232938 GCA_905221615.1 Symbiodinium sp. CCMP2592
TTCTCCAAAACACTCACAACTTTGATCATGACTTGTTGGTTTGCCTGCACCACAAACAAATAACCTGTTGCTGTGCGAAAGGCAGGCAGAAGTCCACATGAGCAGACATCGGCACTGAAAAACTTGAGAAGAGTCAGTCGACGAAGCCTGACCCACCTGGCACTCTGCCTTCGTCACTGTCCTGGCATGTAAATTAAATTGATGTTGGAATTTGCCACTCACTGAATGGTCCAATTCTGGGCACTCTGCCTTTGGCACTCTGCCTTTTAAGGCACTCTGCCCTTCTTTTTTCTCACGATTCGCCGTCCATCATCAGGATGTTTTCTTGCACAATAGCAGGCTCGAACTCGTTGTAATCCTCCTCATCGTCCACACGCGCTTCATTCCAGGCCTCCGGATCATCTTCGTCGTAACCGAATCTCACCATGGTCGTGGTCCACAAGAGTTGCTCACCTTCGCGGACTTCCCCTTCCCACAGCGTCAAATTCTCAGCCCCCCGCGCCCAGCCCTGATGACAGGCATAGAGCCATCTTCTCTCCGTCATCACTTGCATGCCTGCACCGGTGAGCTCCAGCTTCAGGTAAAGTGGCGGTGCCTGTTTATCGATCCTGAACTGAGATCATGTTGAAGTTGCTACTTGATTCTAGTCAGTTTTAATTATTAAGATCCGTAGATATAAGATAATAAATAAATGTAGCGTCGAAGCATGGCTTGCATCTGAGTGGCCATCTAATGCTGTCTGGCCACCATTGGTAGCGTTCAAGGGCCAACTGGGCCGTGGGGCGCAAGGACCAGTGCGGAGGGTTTTTGGTCTCCGAGGAACCGGGTTGCGCCCAAGCGCTGATGCCGTTCCCTTTCAAGAAGTCCCAGCGAATCTGCAGGGAGACATCCAGTCAAGCAGTAAGAAACCGTCACAATCAACACATGCTATGATTATCATCAAACACACTGCCCACTGCCTGCCAAACGTCCTCCACGCACATGAAGTATGTGTGAAGGGTCTGGTTGGGGTCTTGCATCGGGGTCTTGCCCTTCTTTCACTTGCCCTTGCCAAGATCGCCCTTGCTCGCGCTGGCACTCTGCCCTGTGGCACTCTGCCCTGTGGCAGTCTGCCCTGGCTTTCCTGCTCCCTTCCCGACCTGACTTGTTCTTTGGGCTTGAGCGTTGTTCAATGAGTGGGTCAGCTGCCAATTTGAAAACTCTTGCAGCTGAGTGCGGTGGCGGCCTGCCCCTGTGTTTTCCATGGCGGATAATGACTTGCCCACTGCACAATTGGGACAAGGGCACTCTGCCTTACCTGAACCAGACTGCTGAAACAGCACAAGTAGGCAAAAATGAGCACTCATTACAATCACCGGAGACTGACTGTTAAAGTCACATTTGCACCCACTGAGTCGCCGGCTGGATTCACTCATCCAATCGCCCCAGCGGCCCTGATCACCATGTCGGCACAACCGACAAAGGAACTGAAAGTTTCCACAACCGAGACGGGCATGATCTCACTTTCTTTTTAAGCTCAGTCAGTAACACCGGCAGCCAGGTTTAAACGCACGAATTAAGCTGTGACTGCCAGCTGAAAGTGGGAATGTAACTATTAGCCTTTTCAAGGTAAGGACTGTGTTTCACTTCCAGCCAGCAGTCCAGTGTCGGGTCCAGGACTCTCTGGCTGGGCCAGTGTCGGGACACAAATTTCGACGGCTCAGAATCATTCATTGGAGCAGAACTGTTTGACCATGGACTTCGGTTTCAGTGTCGATGATCAACTGTACGTGTGCAGCTCATCCTGCATTTCCAGCAGTGCTTCAATCATGTACTCACGATCCCGGAATGGAGCATAGTAGGCTCGGTGGTTGATCCACCTGACAATGGCTTGTTCCATGGTCATCGAGGCAAAGGCCATGACTAGGACACAATAAGCAGCACAGGTCCTGTTAATGCCACCGTAGCAATGGACAAGCACACGAATTGGCCTCTTCTTGCCTCCACGCTTCCGACCACCTCCCTGAAGCTTCATCGCCTCCAACAAAGCAAGAGCATTACCGAGCTCACCAGGGAATGTCTCATCGGCCACCTTCAAGGCACTCTGCCTTCCATCGGCACTCTGCCTTCCTTCAGCGGCTCTTCCGAACAGGCTGCCCATGTCACTTCCCTTGCTGAAGCCCTTGTCATAGGAGCAGCCATAGCCAAATGAGCCCTTCGTCGATGCCTTCTGGCTTTGCATGTGATTGGAAACCTGACAGGGGCCGCTGTAGCCCTTGCTGATTGTCTTGCCCTTGCCCCTGCCGCCATTGGCCTTGCCCATCATTTTGCCCTTGATGGCACTCTGCCTTTGACTCTGGCTGAACTCCTCTGCTGAGCGCTGCCAGCACATCATAATCTTTCTGAAATCTGAAATGAGGCGGCGCCAAATGGTCTTGAACTCATGACTTCTTTGTTCAGCATCAAAGTCATTGGCATGTGTTTGATCCCAGCCACCATACCGAAGATGTGCAGTGCCAAACGGTCCACAATTCGCCAAATACTGATACCAGTCCCATGGCTCAAAATTCCGAGGTCTGTCATCTGCATTCATAGAGATGACAATGTCAGGCTTGACCCGGAGCTGGTCATATCGGATCGGGCAACCAATACTGCCAACAAACAGTTGCCACTGGGGATGGTCGTAAATCAAAACATCATCCATGGGCCACGTCTCGACATCATGCTGGCATGGCCGAGGTGGCGGGATCGACCCAGGCAGCACATCTGTCTGGCCGGTCCATGCTTTGTACAACTTCATATCCATATCTCCGAAATCTGAGATGGCCTCAACTGCCAATTTGATTCGTTGATCCAATTGTGCAGCCCTTTGGATCTTTCGGAGCCCGGTGGTATAGTCGGCAGCTGATCTGCCACAGTGTAAACAATTCCACCGAAGTTGTTGCACGGCTTCGTTCCAGTAATCACTGCCAAGGTCAATGTGATTGGCCTGATTCTGATGGTCAGCAGCAGAAGTCTGGCACTCTGCCTCGGAACTCCCTGAGCACCTTGAAACGGTCGTCGGCATCACTGCTTTCATCGAGCACCCAATTGTCCAACGATTAAAACATTAACAGTGACTAATGCATCACTATACAGTACATTAACCAATGATATGTAACATTGTGTTACTACTGTTACATCAGTATGAATGAATCACTTGATTATCTGGCCGGCAGATGTCGATCATGTATGGTGCAAGGCAACTCACTGACAGACTATGCAGGCAGGCAGGCAGGCAGCCAGCCTCGGAGACAGCAGGGTCCTGAGGACGTCACTGCCACCCGGCACTGTGTAGTCAGCATGTCATGCTGGGTAACCTTTTGGAATCCAAGTTGCGCACACTACCGCTGAGGTCTCCAATCGGACAGTCTAGCTCTGCTGGCTAGATCGTCGAATTCAAAATCCTCTAAGCACACGCAAACCCGGCACTCTGCCTTCCCCAACATCCGTAATGCGGTCTCGGAGGCTGTACAAACACGATGAATCACTGATTCATCATTGACGACAGAGCTTCGTCTCGCACGTCATTGTAATATAAAATTCCTGGCACTCTGCCTTCACTGTAATCCTGCATAAATCTCGGAAAGAGTACGTGCAGGATCATATCATTGATATGCCAGTCTACTTGCAAGACATGCCCACGCTCTTCAGAATTCAGAAAGAACCACAATGTCGAAAAGGACTCCTCTAGCAGCGCGTCGAAATAAATCACATAATCATCGTAGTCACTGTCCATGATCGAGGCCACAGTGCTTGCACGCTCATCGGCAACCAGAATCCAGTCCGAGTCCAGAGACTCACTGTCACTGCACGACATCGACGACATCTGCCGGCTTGCAGGGGGGCCTACTACGACTTAGACTAGAGACAGAGCAGGTCGTCGGCATCACTGCTTTCATCGAGCACACAATTGTCCAACGATTAAAACATTAACAGTGACTAATGCATCACTATATAGTACATTAATCAATGATATGTAACATTTTGTTACTACTGTTACATCAGTATGCATGAATCGCTTGATTCTCTGGCCGGCAGATGTCGATCATGTATGGTGCAAGTCAACTCACTGACAGACTATGCAGGCAGGCAGCCAGCCTCGGAGACAGCAGGGTCCTGAGGACATCACTGCCACCCGGCACTGTGTAGTCAGCATGTCATGCTGGGTAACCGTTTTGAATCCAAGTTGCGCACACTACCGCTGAGGTCTCAAATCGGACAGTCTAGCTCTGCTGGCTAGATCGTCGAATTCAAAATCCCCTAAACACACGCAAACCCGGCACTCTGCCTTCCCCAAGATCCGTGATACTGTCGCGGAGGCTGTACAAACACGACAAATCATTGATTCAGTGACGACAGCCATTCGTCTGTCACATTGAAATATAAAATTCCTGGCACTCTGCCTTGCCTAAAATCCCGCAAAAGTCTCGGAAACAGTACGAACATGATCTGTTCATTGATATGGAAGGCTGCTCGAAAGACTTGCCCACGCTCTTTAGAATCCAGAAACATCCACAATGTCGAAAAGGACTCCTCTAGCATCTCGTCGAACGGAATCACATAATCATCGTCGTCAGCACTGTCCGCGACCGAGCCCGCAGTACTTGCACCCTCATCGTCAACCAGAACCCAGTCCGAGCCCACAGACTCACTGTCACTCCACGACATCGACGACATCTGCCGGCTTGCAGGGGGGCCTACTACGACTTAGACTAGAGACAGAGCAGCTGTAACACGACTATAGTAGATTACGCAGGGCAACAGCGAGCACAACTGCTGCAGCGGCAAGTTGCGATACATGACACGCTCACTGACTATGCAAGGCAGCTTGTCCTCTGCGATGGCAGCATGTCCTCGGGATCCTCGTCATGAGCCTCGGTGCCAGGACTGTACCATAATAATGGAAGTAGCTGAAGCAAGCTGATGCTGAGATCCCAGCAGTTGGCATCCACTTCTCGATGGGCTGGAAGCCGATGAAGACCGATGGGAGAGAAGGAAATGGAAGAGAAGGCGTTCACTAGGCTTGGATTCAAACCGAACACTTAGACCTGGCCAACGGTGTGGGGAGCAACCCCGATGGGGCAGGGACTTAAGTAAGGCAACCTCGAGAGGCTCGACTGGCACTCTGCCTCTGTCGATCCAAGTCGCAAGGCTCCCTAACTAACGTGACAAGCATGGATGGCCTCCCCTCCTGGTTGGGAGAAAAATAAAAAAGCCACAACCACTGGACCACCCCACCCGGCACTTTAGCCCATGTGCCCGGGTGTCATATGCCACTGCCCTGGCACGTTGGCCCCAAGGCGGTCCAGGTACCATCGACAACACCTGACACCCGGCCAACGGTGTCCACGAACCGAGATGGGCAGTCGATCCGTGTGGGTAAGGTGGCACTCTGCCTCTGTCGATCCAAGTCGCAAGGCTCCCTAACTAACGTGACAAGCATGGATGGCCTCCCCTCCTGGTTGGGAGAACAAATCAAGCCGCAACCACTGGACCACCCCACCCGGCACTTTAGCCCATGTGCCCGGGTGTCATATGCCACTGCCCTGGCACGTTGGCCCCAAGGCGGTCCAGGTACCATCGACTCAGCACCTGACACCCGGCCAACGGTGTCCACGAACCGAGATGGGCAGTCGATCCGTGTGGGTAAGGGCAAGGTCTCAAGGCAAGTCAACATGTCACTACGGCCTCCCTTCTTTGTTCAATCACAACCCAAAACTATTTAAAAAGATTAAATTTTAAAAATTATTAACTTCAACAACAAATAAACAACAATTTTGTAGACATACAGCAGCAGGAAACCAGGTAGAACAACAGGAAGCCAATTGACTCACTCAGAAACAAAATTCACAAACATGTATTTTTTACACCAAAAATAAAATAAAAGAATTTTAACAACTGTAAAACACAAAAAAACCTATTTAAAAAACTTTTAAATACAAAACAATACTTTTAAATACAAAAAAACACTTTTAAACACAAATAAAGCCAACCACATACAAAAATGAGATTTTGGGTTCCTTTCATATAAGCCTTGTTGATCTAAACCCTGTGGTTCTGGTTCGGCGCAAAGGGTTAAGGAATTTAGGGTTTAGGCGGATGTCTTTTCTTCAGGGTTACCCGGCAGTCGCAACAGGCCTGGATGCACAGGGGCGTCCAGGGCTTGGTGCATTGCAGTCCCTCATTACTCAAAAAAGGGCTAAGGGTTTAAAGTGTATTGTGGCGGACTCGCTGGCTGACGCTAAGAGCCCAGCTGCAAAAAGACGTATCTTCGAGGAGCCCAGTAGTAAGAAGGGTTCAAAGCTTGCATCGACCTGTGAGCCCTCTCTCTGACCTTTCGTTAGTAGGGAATGGAGGAATGGGGTACAATTTAAAAAACTATAACTACTACAACTACCATTCTTCCATTCCCTACTAACCAAAGGTAAGCTCTTGAGCCTCCCGAGAGGTGGAGTTCATCCAGTTCTGCTTCGACCTCTCCCGTTCTTGCTTAGCGCAGGCCGGAGCTCGTCGGTTTCCCAGAGACCCCAATACCCCTTAATTAAGAAATATGGCTTACATCATAATTTGAGCTACATTCCTTAATTAAGGGGTATTGGGCTCTCTGGGTTCTGACGTCACGAAGCACGGAATCGTTTAGGCGTGGTTGAGTTATGAGATTCTTCCCGTTGTTCGTCCTCGTGTGCTGCTGGTGCAAGCACCACTAGAGAACTCTCTTCTGTACTCTCCTTTGTCCATGAATCTCCTCATCTGTAGTCTTATTCTTATCAGGAAGGGCTCCATACTTCATGGGCATCAACCGATCCTCGTAGTTTCTTGCAAACCCTGCAGGCGCAGCTTCAGCGGCTGCGTTCTACAAGCCGCGGGCACAGACAACATGCAGGGCGGTCACTGGGCGGATAGGGGGAGGATGAAGTAGGTATGGCGAGGAGGGCCTTAGTGCGCAGAAGCCGTGTTGATGGCGGTGGTAGTGGTGACACTAGCGGTAGTTGACAGTCGTGGGTCGTGGGTAGTGTCAGTGGCAGCTAGCAGCACAGAGGCTATACCCAAAGCCGAGCGTGAGCGTCAAGTTCCGGTTTCAACTCATCTTTGATTTGCCTGTGCATCCTTCTACAGGTGTTATACGAAGATGTTTAGTATACAGAATACTGTACACATATGCCAAGCAACCAATCCACCAACCAAACCTGCCTGCTTGTCTACCTACCTTACCTTTGGTTAGTAGGGAATGGAAAAATGGTAGTAATAGTGGTTATAATTCTCCCCCATTCCTCCATTCCCTACTACTAACCAAAGGTAAGCTACCTACATAACTACGTACCTACGTACAATTCACGCCATGGCCACTCCCACGGAGTCTTCGTTTCAAAGGCAAGGAACTGTCCTGGACCCCATCACAGGCCTTCCGCTGGGGTGGCGTCGGCGCGAGTTCTTCGAGAACGAGCTCGGGGAGACTGCTGACAGCATCAACGAGCTTATGAAGCTCGTGTGCGACAGGACTGGCGAAGACCTGGAGCAGATGACACGGCAGAGTATGGCCATCCGCAACACAAAGGCTGGGGCCAGCGAAGGCCCTGGCACAAAAGGACCCAGTGAGAAGTCTTCGCCGAAGCGAAGCAGCAGTAGCAGTGGCAAGCTGGATCCAGAGACGTTTCTGCCGGCCGGATGGGTGCGAGTGGAGAAGAAGTACAAAACCGGAACCAAGGCTGGCAAGACATACCTCCGCTTCCAGAAGGAAAACGGTGGTTCTTTGAATTACTGCACCATCACCCAAGTTCTAAAACATCATCTGGAGCATACCGGCGAAGACTTGATGCCGCTGTACCATGAGCTGAAAGAGCAGAAGCAGTCCGAGGACCAGGGTGCAGCAGAATCGGCGAAGATGACGCCAGAGCAGAAAAGACTCCAACGTGAGCGATACATCTCCAAGTTTCGTGCTGCGCATCTTTGTCATAGTTGGGTAACATTTTACATCTTAATGGGTACTTAAACGCAATAAGGAATAGAAATGTACATGTTTATTCCTATCCCAACCATGAACAAGGCATGGTGCCCTGACTGGAGTAAAGGTCGCCGCTCTGCCAGGTTGGTCTGGCGAGGCAAAACCTTTGCCATGCGGTCAATCGCTCGCCACTTATTACGACCCGGAAGGCCGTCCCTTTAAGCTTCTGAAAGATATCGAGGCACACTTCGGGTGTCTCATGGAAGAGGGGAAGCAGATTCCGAACTTCTAGATGACGTTGCTGTGGCCATGATGTCGTGACGGAAGAGCCACCCATAGAGCCCCATACCCCTTGATTCAGCGAGGAAACAAGTCATGTTAAGGGTGTTCCCACAGGTTGGAGATATTCCTGATTTCTTGGTTATGGGACTCTAAGCGAAGACTCCGTGCGTGAATGGCACGCTTGCTTTGAAGCTCTCAGTTGCTACGCAGGAGGGCGGAACCTCCCAAGGCCTTTTGAACCACTCCTGGCCCACTATGCTGGGTACGGGCTAGGGCCGCTTTCCCGGGCTGTTTGGCTGCCCTAGGATGTACAATGTATTGCAATCCTCCAACCTCACGCTGGATGCGAGCATGGGTTTGAAAACAGCTGTTTGCAGCTTCAGCCCTCTGGGAGCTTGCCAAATCCTGAGGCGCCCACACCGAAGCCCCATGTCCCTAACTCCCTAAATCAAACCCGTGAGCCCGAAACCTTGGGATCCGAATTTTTTGCGGGATCCTCCGATAAAGCTGGAACGACGCAGAAGCATACCCCTAAACCCTAAACCCTAAACCCTAAACCCCTAAAGGTTACAAAGCCCTGAAACCTGAGGCCTAAGCCGCTCCGTAGCCCAGAACCTTAGAGCGCCTCAGGGTCATTGGAAGAGTAGCTCAAGGGGCTTACTTGGAGGCCCTTTTGACTTAGTAAGTAGGGTTAGTAAGGTGGGTTGTGGGGATTACTAAGTAGACTTACTAAGTCAAAAGGGCCTCCAAGTAAATCATTACCAACACTATTTTTGGGGGTTCCTTCTTATAGTTATTAGTTATAGCTTTCATCAACTTTCATCGTTTGTCCAAGGGTTTGCAACACGTTAGGCCAATAAGACCCTTTTCCAAATATGGCCAAACTCCTACACCCCGCAAGAGCCTTCTGAAACCCGGTCAGAAATACCCCACTGTTATCCCTTAGGATATTCAGAAGGGCCTAAGATTCCCTTGTCGTACGTGTACCAAACTGTACCCGGAACCCTGCACAGGTCAGCACTCACCTCAGAGGCCGCCGGCGAGTGGCGTCCTGAGCTTTCCGGTAGTGGTTGCGGTGCTTTTTTTCCGGATTTCACCCAGATAATTTCGGGGCCTTAATAATTAGACAGGCTTTGAGCTCAGAGTGATTGTGCTGCCAAAATCGATTAGACTGTGCTTTTGGGGGTAAGCTTATACTATAAGGGAACTATAAGCGCAAGATGTAGCTAATTATTCCGACCTTTGGGTTTTAGGTGCCTCTATGGAGTTCATCATAAGTGAGACAACTGATAATTGAAGAGACTTAGCAGCTGGGGTTTAAGTACCTCTGATGGATGTAGAACTGAGTCGAACTATGGTAACCTTGCTTGTAAACCTACTTGCTAGGTGGTCCTCCATTGGGTGGTCAGTGCTTGGACAAAGTATTCTCGGGGTTACACTGAGGGTTAAGAGAGGAGCTGTGCACGTGTTATTATAAGCCTTGCTATAGAGGTTACTTTCAGGATCATATGCAGTTCATAAGTTTTGTTTCGTGGGTACAGGACCTCAGAGCTCCTCGACGTTACATCCCCGAAATGCTAGTCCTGCATCCTATGGAAACTACCGAACTACCTCTCCCAGCAGCTGAGGATCCTTGACCCCTCAGCCCGAAACCCTAAACCCTCAACCCTTCGTCTGGCATGTCCGAGTTGCGAGAGTTTAAACCCTAAGCCCTAGACCCTAAAACCTACCCCAAAACCCTAAACCCTAAATCAATACGAGGTCCGTGCCGTGCGCCGGAGGTGCGGGAGGCTCCGTCGCGGCCGAGTCGCGCAGGCGGGTTGGGAGGCGTTGAGGGATTTGGGGCTCCACCCAGAGAACCCAATATCCCTTAATTAAGGAACATACCTTAAATTACATTAGGGATCCTAGCACAATTTAAGGTATATTCCTTCGTTGAGGGGATTTGGGGCTCTAAACTATGGCTGAGGGTTAAGGGCTGAGCGCTTTGCTTCGGGGCTTTATCAGAATTTTTTTTAAGGGTTGAGGGCTTATTGGTAACAACAAGAATATCGCCGCAAAGTGGTTCCTGTACCATTCCACTATAAGAATCCTCGACATACGATTCCAACGATTAAGTTAATGCAGGCCCTCATATAAAGGGCCTCGAGCATCGTGCCGCCAAGAAGAGGAACTTGCCTGTTGCTGGCATGCCGCCGGTGCTGTGCTTCGCAGCTTTCTGGAGCCAAAAGCGGCCCAGGCCCAGAACCGTTTGCCCATACTTTCCTAAAATAATTCAAGTCAAAACGGGCATGGGGAGAAGCCGGCAGCTCACCCACCTCCTCACATGCAGGCCAGGGGCCAGGGGCAATCGGTTCCTTACTCCCATTTCGTCTGTGGTGGGCCAGGTGTGTGCTCCCGGACTGCGAGCAACCGGCGCTTTCACATGCGGGCGATCGTATCTCACCGGCACTTGCAGAATGCAGGTGCCAGAGATGAAGGCATTCCTCGGGTCTGACATCTGGGCCTTTGTTACGTGGCATGTGCCACTGTCTTCTGCGGCGGACAAGGTGGCAGGCAATCCGCCAAGCGGTGATCGCGGCGCGCGGATTTGCCATTGGTTGAGGCGAAGCTGCCGTTTGCGGGCGACTTTCTGGTTTTACCAGCCAAGGAGGGCACACATCCTTCCAAGTCGTGTGCTGTAGCTGTAGCCAACAACAGACTGGAAGGGCGTTAACTCAGGCAGGCATTCCCTTTTTCCACTGGCGGCTACTTTTCCTTACCAGTGTACTTCTTTGCAACAAGCTACCAGCGGGCTGGGGGGACTGCAGCTAGCAACACAAAAAAGGGTACAGATCAGATGTCTTAAGCCCAAACGACCGAACACCTGCAGCTCCAGGATGGGCCATGTAACTTTAAGCTTCATGCCCCAAATCCCTAAACCCTAATCACAAATTAGCTGCAATGCGGGCCTCGTCCTTGCTAGGTAGGAGGGAAAAATCCCTAGATGGGTCTATATCCTGTCTAGGGATTCGCTAGTCGAGACATCGGTGTATGGAAGGGTATTCCTTTCAGTAGGGTCTTAATTAGGCTGTCGGGAGAATGCTGCTACTTTTTCCTGATTGTTGCTCTGGCACGTCTCACTTATCCGGCTCAGGGACCCCATGCCTCCCCCTGGATAGTCCGAGTGCAAGCGCCGAAACCCTAAACCCTCTGCGGGTTCTACTGGGTTGTCCTTTGGGATCTTTTTTAATCTCTCATACTATTTTGTAGAGAACCAGAATAGTAAATACTTTTCAAAGGGCTTAAAGGACAACTCAGTCTATCACAGCTCAGAGCTGCCTCTGGGACTCAGGTGGCCCCCCTTCGAGCAAGAAGGAGGCCAGGGCCAGGGCAAGTCCTCGTCTTTGCGAAGTGAAGGGGGCCTTCCGGAAGGACTCTGTCAGGTTTCTGGATCTTTTGGGGAGCTCGGACATCAACAGAAGAGACCGGACTCGAGGTGTTGCCTCATCCCACGTAGGTATGATGCACTCAGCTAGATCCCTTGGTGCAACCCGTGCCACTCGCGTCGCGAGCTGCAGGCTCAAGAGCACCGAGCGTTCTCGTGAAGTTGAACTCAAGATCTGAGCAGGATTGTGGCATAATTGTATAGGGTTTTATAGACATTATTTCGACAGTGGGAATTTGCCAGTTTTGCCGCAGCGTGCGCTCTGCGCCTTTGCGGATGCCGAACCGATGGAGTCGCGAGAGGAGCAAAGGAGAAGCGACAGTCGCAGCCGTGGACACAGCAGGCAAGTTCAGCGAGGAAGCAGGCAGGTCCTCGCCCCAGCCGGTGGGAGATTCCCAGACAAGCGCCGATCTACATTGCGTCGCGTTCACGGTTGGGCAAAATCTCGCAGAGGCTCACATGATGGAGTTCTTTTCCTCGCATGGAGTGCAAGCTTTGCTAGATCTTCGGCCCCAGATGGTCACATCAAGCGGAAATCTGTGGACGCGACGCGACCTGGCTCGCTTCTGCTCCTTGACCAGCGTGCAGTTCGAGAGACGGACGCTATCGCCGGAGGTCCCGAATGTCCAATCGCTCCTAGCTGCCCTGCGGTTCTCGAAGCCACCGACAGCGCTGCTGTTCGCCGAGTCAGATCCGCGCAACGCCTGGCGGCGAGAGCTCAGTGATGAGGTGTTTCGTGCTGGCTGGCACGTCCTTCATGTGACCGCGAAATTCGGAGAGTTGAAAGTGACGCCGCACCAGGACGGGTCTTTGCAACTTGGACCGTGCGTATGAGAAGATTTTTTGTGGTCAGGAGTTGTTCTCGCACGCCGGCAATGCCATCACTTGGCCGCCCACTGCAGCTGTGGTGCCTCAGATCCCCAATTCCTAACCTTTACAGTAAACTTTTTGGGTTCTTCTAGTTTAGTAGGAGTCGGAAAGTTTAACCTTCTACTTCTGTTGCCTATTGGGGTAGTAAGGTGCCCGAGCTTCAGAAGCTTCAGTGGCCTTGCCCGGACATCCATGCAAGGCCCGCTATGCTACATGGGAGTTCTCGAAAATCAGGGGTACCTTATTTTGGGGGTCCTTAAGAAGGATCCTACTATTTAGGGTGCTATATTAGGCTACTACTTAGGGTGCTATATTAGGCTACTATTTTAGGGTGCCATATTAGGCTACTATTTTTACTATTTAGGGTGCTATATTAGGGTCCCCCATTTTCGGAAACTCCCACATCGCGAAAACCCGGATCTGCCTGAAGCTCCCACGCCCGGGGCAACCAAAGTAATGTAGGGGCCTGAATAATTAGAATAGGGTATTTTGGGAGGTATATTTTTTACTCTAGTTATAACAAGGAACCCTGATTAAGTGCATTCCGAGACTCCTGATGATGGCACGGCAGAGAGAGAGAGAGGGAATGAACATAATGTACCTTAGAAGCTGCCCCCACCCTGCAATAGTGACTGTAAGGATTATATTAGGGCCATTTATATTCCTATTATACCACTATTACAGGGTGAGTAGCCTAATGACGGTCCCTACAGTAAGCACGAGTGTCCCGTTCCGAAACCTCGAGGCTGGCGGATGGCAGGCCCTACCTTGTCGTCTTGCCCTGGGAGACGGAGTCTGGGTTCTTGTTAAGGGTTCTTTTTTTGAGTTACCATCATAGAGGTTTATATCAATGAATAGTCATACTTAAGATAGGTAGCAAGCAATAAGGAGCTATCGTAAATAATACTTGTAGGGTTTCCTCGTTGTGGTACCTTCAATTTGCTTCCTTAAGCCTCATAGAACGCCTAAAGGAACCCTTATGGATCCCTTACAGGAACCCTAGTTAAATCCCTTAACCCTTATAGAATCCACCCTGACGGGTCCCTTAAAGGAACCTTAGATTCAAAATCCCTTAACAAGACCCTAAACCCTGAACCCTAGCCTCGCCGGGATTGTCCGAGTGTGAGCGCGGACACCCTTATGGAGCCCTTAAAGGAACCCTAAGCTATGGTACCTTAAATTCAGAATCCCCTCAGAAGAAGAAGTAGACTGTAAACCCTAAAGCCCTTATAGAACCCTCAAGGGAACCCTAAGGGCAACCTTAAATTTTGGTGCCTTCAACCTTAAATTCAGAATTCCCCTAAGAAGAAGAACTAGACCCTAAACCCTAAAGCCTTAAAGCAAGCCCTTATAGAACCCTTAAGGGAACCCTAAATCATGGTACCTTAAGTGCAGAATTCCTTGAAGAAGAAGAACCCAGGAGCTCCTTTGGTGTCCGCGCTGGCTCGGCCCGTCGGAGGCCGATCGGCTCCTCCGGGCCATCCAGGACGCAAGGTCGAAGCCCCCAAATACGGGGGCCTTAATAGTTAGAACGGGGTTCCTCTAAGGGTTCTGTTTAAAGGGACGGAAGATCGAAGCCCCCTACTTGGAGGATCATGGGGCTTAGTAGGTAAGAGTTGCTCCTTAAAGGGATCTGTAGGGGTTCCTAAACGGGATCTATAGGGTTTAGGGTTTAGGGTCTACTTGGAGGATCGTGGGACTTAGTAAGTAAGGTTATAAGTTATAACTATATATCTTATTTGGGGTTACAAGAGATTTTAAGTATAGTTACCTTATGTATAGCCTCACTTACTAAGTCCCATGATCCTCTGAGTAATACAGGGGCCTTAATAATTGGAACAGGGTTTCATAGGGTTCCTTTAAAGGGGCTACTATAAGGTATCTATAAGGGTATCATGAGTTAGGGGCCTTAATAGTTAGATTGGGGTCTTGGGGTATATTATACTATACTTATCATAAGGAGCCCCTAAAATAGTATCGGTAATTGCCTTACTTGCAGGATCACGGTACGTTCAAATAAGGTAGTCATCATACTTATATACTTACTTATGACTCCAATCAAGGCACTTACGTACAACCCTACTTACTAAGTCCCATGATCCTCCAGGCAGCAACTAAAGCCTAAACCGTAAGACCCTAGACCCTGAACCCACAAAAAATCACTAAAGCCTAAACTGCCTAAACCGTAAGCCCACTAAGGCCCAAGTAAGAAGCCGAAGCCCGACAGCAGTCGTTAGTTAGGTAGCCGCTCCTTCCAACTTGCCCCGGTGCTTAGGAGAAGGTCGCCTTCCAACAGCCCGTGCTGCGATTCAGTCGCGCCTCGGCTGCAAAACCTGACACTTCTTTAAACTCGGGGTACTCAGGTTCCTTATTGTCAGGATCGTGCCAGTTCTCCCTTAGTTTCTGATTCGCCCAAAGGCTTCAATTTTTCTGTTTCTCTTGGCACGTCCCCTCTCCAACATCGTGTGACAACAGCTGTTAAGTACTTAGTGCTTCTGTCTGAAGTCGCAAAGGCATCAAAGGGACAGAGAGGCAAAGACCGAAAGCCCGCCCACAATCGGGGGAAATGCTTGTACTGGTAAGAACAGCCAAATCACAATATGACAAGAAGCCATACAAGAAAAGCCATCGTTATAGGAGGAGGAGGATTAGGAGTGGGAGGGGGAGTGGAGTGGGGGGAGAGGGAGGGTAGTAGTCAGAAGAGTAGTAGGAAGCATCATCGTCAGGGTGATGAAGCTGATGGTGATGATGATGTTGCTGTTGATGCCGACGATGATGACTATGGTGATGACGGGGATGTGATCATGATGGTGCGCTGAGGATGATGACGAGGAGCATGATTTAGATGGCAAGAATAAGACTGCAGGTGATAAGATCACGGATGAGAACAGTTGTGATGGCACTTGTAGTACTAGCTGTAGCTACATGTATGACCTGAGTGCCATCCACGGTATGATTATAAAAACTCGAAGCCCTAAAACCCTAAGCCCTAAACCCTCAAATCCTAAAATCCTGAACCTTAAGCCCTAGTCCGCAAGGTGGCCTCCGAAGCGTGGAGGCGCAGCAGCCTCGGCGATCGGCATGGGTCTCCGACCAGTTCAACAGCGCCGCGGCTGCGCGACCAGCATCTTCCGACGAAGCTCCGGGTTAAAGGTTTAGGGTTTCGTAATTAATTAGGGTTTGGCAAGTGTATCGGTGCTGCATGTCGGCCTCGGTCAAGATGATTGTGTGTCGTACACTGGCTTGACTTGAGTCCAGTAGCAAAAAAGGGCTTGGCAAGTCCCAAGACCAGTTGTGAAAAGGGTCGAGGGATGGGTTTGATTTGGGGTGCAAGTAATAATCCGGGTTGTCCTTTGGGATCTTTTTTAATTTCTCCCTACTATTTGGTAGAGAACCATAATAGGAAATAACTTTCAAAGGGCTTAAAGGACGACTCAGTAACTCAATCCGACAACTCAATCCGAAACTGGAGCTTCCTGGTCCGAGGCCGTGAACATCTCGCGCTGCTGCAAGCCAAGGGGCACGCCCTGGCGGAAGCCGTGCCCGGGCAAAGGACTCTCATTGCTCGCCTAGCACGAACTATATGGGAGTACCTTGTTGTTGGGTCCTTACAACAAGGGTCCTACAATTTAGGGTGCTACGTTAGGGTCCCTATTTTTGGAAACCGGCCCAACACCCGAAGCTCGAAGGTAATGTAAGAAGCTGCTTAAGTTGGTTAATGTAGTCAGTGCAACCTGCGGCCAATGAGCCTAGGAGGCTCAACCCCAAGACTCAGTTCACCCGAAACCTCGCCTGCTTTGCCGAGTGCGAGTGCTAAAAAAAGAAGCTGTTTAAGAAACCCTGGCCGAAGGTTCCCAACATATCGGGATTCACACGAATTAAAGGAATCCGAACAAAAACCCAGGTTTCTTAATCAGGTTCTCATGAACCGCCAAAGCTTCAGGTTCTTGAGGCCCACCCCGTGGAAGCCTGGAGCAAGGCCCTCCGGGGTTCATGCGTGCTGGCTGTACGGAAGGATACAGTGGGATACCATATGAGATAAGTTGTGTAATATGCGGTTTTATGCAACAACATACGGTGACATACTATAACAGTGCATGTCTTGTTAGAACATCTAAGTTTCTTGCAGTACTTCCGAACTTAACGATATCAGAGCTCACCATACTGGACTATACTATACCATGATCTAGCATACTCTACGATAGCGTACTAGACTGTACTATAATACCCTACAGTATACTCCAATATACTCCACTACACTATCGTATACTACAGTATACTAGAGTATACTACGGCACACTATGGTCTAATGTTGGATATTGTCTTATGCTGATGTGCACTCTAGTAAGCTATATAGCATGCTACAGTTTACTATGAGAACTATAGCATGCCATATGCAGCTTCACATCATCGTCCGGGATCAATTGTACTCGCTCGATGTGCAGGCCGTGTTCGCGCGGGCGGAGGCCACGTCGTGCTGCCGGTTCAATGCTCTTCTTCTCCACAGCTACGAAGCCAAACAGCACCCAGAGAATCAATTCCTGACATCTCCTTTGGCAGAGTCAAGATTTTTTGTAAGTGTATCAATAGGACCTGTTGGTGCTGGCATGTCCCAGCCGCAGATTAGTGTCGGGGGTGCTGAAATACAGAAGCTGTCTGACAGCATCACTCGCCATTCTTTTGCACTTGTCAGGTCGTCGTTACAGACCTGGCCAGGCTTGTTCGATTGTCAGAGTCAGACTAGGAAGGAAAAGAACTCGCAACTAAACCCTAGAAAAAAAACCCAGAGCGCCAAAGTCCAAAAACCATCCAAACCCCAAAAACCTAAACCCGGAAGCCGTGCCTGCGTCAGCGAGTGTGCGAGTCGAAACCTTAAAGCTCAAAGGCCCTAAACCCTAAAACCCTAAGTGTCTCACCTCATTCAACTACGCACCCAGAAAACCCTCGCCCGGCCTGTCCGAGTAAAACCCTCCAAGCCCCAAAACTCTAAAGCTAAATCTTGAAACCTTAAAGCCCGTAGAACCTAAAGCCCTAAAACCTCAAAACCCTAGAGCCCTAAAACCATCTGAAAACTTCAAAGAAACACTTAAACCCTGCCCTAAAACCATCTGAAAACTTCAAAAAACTCCTAAACCCTAAAGCAAAAGGACCTGGATGAGGGGCAGACATAAAAAGATCCCTTAAAGGAGCCCTTATTGTACCCTTTAGTAAATTAGTTCTTTTCGTTTCCTTACTGAAGCCCCAAAAAGGACCACGGGGGACACTCCATGGGCTTTCACAGCGACTCGGACCTCGGCCTGGGCGATGCTGCCGCGATCGCCTCCTTCTCCTTGGGCGCGACGAGGAGAATTCAGGGTTCAGGGTTTAAAGTGTAGGGTTTAGGGTTTAGGGTATAGGGTATTTGGGTTAAGAGTTTAGGGTTTGAGCCTTCGTGGAGATGTAGTGATGTAATGATTTTATTAGCAAGGGTTTTGAAAGGGTTTCGATGGTTTTTGATGGGGTTTAGTTGCTGCAGTAGTTCTTATGCTATAAGTCAGGGTTTTGACAGGGTTTCGATGGGGTACATAATTAATACTGTAGGTTTTTTTGGTGGGTTTGGGAGGGTTATGGAGATGCGGTGTGCAACAGAAGCCTTAAGAGTTGCCGCTAGTATTGTTGCCTTCGGGTTCCTTACAAAAAGGTAGATAATTTGGGGTTCCTTAAGGGCTTCGGGTTTGAGGTTTGGTCCCGGCTGCTTCAACTCTTCAAATTTTAGAGCAGAGGGACACGTGTCCGGCCCAAGGGTTTTAGTGGCATTCCGGCAGTTGCAACCCGCCTTTCCGAGCTCGAGGACGTTCTCCTTGCGGAGCCAGATGCCGTGGAACGGGCGGCGCATTGAGATTCAGGCTCCGGTGGCAAGTCCTGCAAGCCTTACTCTTCATGCACATGGTTCTTGCTGCAAGCCCTGCGTCGCTCCCACAGGAGCTACAGGATAGTCTGACTTCTGCTGTGCTCGGACCATGCGACCCAACGTGCCCCCTTTGTTGTCAGGTTCCCATGCACCACGGCAGCTTCCTGGCAATGGGCCCAGGGTTCCAGGGCCGGTGGCTGCACGCCGTCCTTAAGGAGCCAGAGGTGACGGAGCTTCGAGTGAACGGCACCCTTCGCTTCTATGACCTGCCGGAGGGCTCGGCTCTCTGCGCCTGCGGCTCTTCGGAAGCTCAGACGACGACCTGAGATCGGACGTCTCTACATTTGGGGTGCCTGCCTCTGGCAGTGGTGACACTGCGGCTCGCGGTGTCTGGTGGCGAGCATTCCGCCACATGGACAAAACTTCGCGGCGATTGTGGAAGCGAAGCGGAGAAGGAGAGAGATGCAACGGCGCTGTATACAGGCCCTGTCCGGGGACGAGTTTGAAGCTGAAGCTTGCAAGGCGGCTGGCTGTCTTGCGGAGTTCCCGAAGCGAAGCGGTTGCATGAGTGATGCGGTGCCACTGCGGCGGTTGCTGTGCCCTGGTGCCCAGCGTCTGCTGGACTGCGAGGAGGCAGACCTGAGAACTCACGGTTTTCAGGACTGTAGGACTGTAGATTTTAGGGAAGTTTTAGTGGTTACCTGATATCCCTACTTCAATCCCTACTCGAGCCTGCATGACTTTAAAGGGGGCCCTACGACACGACGACGAAAACGACGGCTACGCTGACGACACGAGGGCCAAAGAACCCAAGGCCTTCTTCCTAAACTCCCGAAGCCCTATGCCATAAACACTAGAGGGGTCCTTGTCGAGACGACGACCCACGATCGACCGCTACTACGAGAGCCAGAAAGCCCGATGGAATTTGTCACGTTTCAGTGCGGGCCCTGGCTTACCTTAGCTACAGGGACCCCAGGGTCCCTCGATCAAGACCAACAGCCGCAGCAAGGGCCGCAGCAAGGAGACGCTTTGCTATCTGGGAGTTTCCCGAAAACCAGGGGTACCTCATTGGGGCTCCTTATAACAAGGATCCTACTATTAAGGGTACTACATTAGGGTCCCCCATTTTCGGAAACTCCCATCTGCGACAGGAGGCAGGGAGGAAGGCGAGCATCTCGTGGAAAAAAGAGTATCAGAGTGGTTGCATGAGCACAGTCTTGAAGCTTGCCGGGTGTGTTTTTACCCGTGCTGAGATCAAGAGATGTCTCCAGGGCTTCTGCCGACATCTCTAAATTCGAACCTTGAAGCCAAAGGCTCGGCCAGGCCAGAAGCAGCTTATGCAAAAACACAGCTCTAGCGGTTAGCGTTAGGGATGCTTAAGGCTTCGGGTGTACGAGCACAGCTTTGCAGCTTGTATAGCTTCGGAAAGAGAGCTTCATCAAGCGTGGGGAGGTTGAGAGGCCTCATCAACGCAAGTTCCCCCTTGAGTGTTGTGTTTTCGTAATCCTTGACGGGGCTGCAGCGGCACGACCCTCCTTGTCATCAAGGTCATACAGGGGCGTTCATGATTACTTCTACTCTTTTGGCGATTCCTTGATACAATTATAGTATAACGGGCCCCGAAACCCTATTCTGATTATTAAGGCCCCTGTAGTGCATGAATGTCTATTCCCACCGCAGGCCAGCCCGATCCTCGTCTTAGAGGCCATGGGCCCTGGGGTGAAGATGCAGGTGCGCGAAGGACTTCCGGAGCCTTTTTCGGACATAGGGCGTGGAGCGAGGGAGTTCGAAACCAGAGTAGCGTTCATTCAGGGCTGTGGGATCGGGAAGCGGTTTCATCAGAGGCCTTCATTATTGGAGTAGGGTTCCTTTGATATCCTTTGAAGGTTTCTATAGGGTTTCCTTTAAAGGGCTTACGAGTTGGTCTCCCGGTCATCTCTAAGCCGAAATACACCCCCTAACCTAAACACCCTTAGCTTGTGAGTAGCCAATGTGCTTGGTCGTTCTGGTACTCGGTTCCTGGCCTGCTTGTCTAGTTGTGAGTGCTGAAAAGGATGTCCGATCCACTGGCTCCTAACCTCAGCGAAGCTTCGCTTCCGAATTCAGAAGTCACAGCCTCGCGCGGTTTTCCGGGGCCCTCAGCAAGCTGGCGTCGACCCCCGGCAGCTGTCTACAACACAGTTTCAGAGACCAGAGTTTGATTCACCAAGGCCCGAGGCCCCAAACTGCAAGCTTCTCCGAACGCCTCCGTCGTCTCTCCCGTTCACAACCACGAAACAGCCTCGCCTGGAGTGTCCGAGTTGCCGGCGTCCCAACACTCTAAGCCATAAAGACGCAACCACCAGCCTGAACCCACTGCTCCGACTGCTCCGACTCCCCAAATTTCAAGCCTTGAACCCCTCCCCCCGACGAAAGCAGCAAGAAGTTTAATGTTGGATCGGAATATTTCCTGCTCTTTTTCCGAGGCAGTCCTTGTTTTGGTTTTACTATCACATACCCCACAAGCTCATTCGAACGGTGGATTGCCCCTCTATGAGCTGCACAGCTCCCGGTGGACTCGCGGCGCTTGGCTTTCACGGCGCCGGAGGAATCGCCGGAGCTCTTCAGGACCCGGCTGGGCTTGTTATTATGGTTTCTAGGCTGTTTTCAAGGTCTTCTGTTCTCGGTTTTACAGCGTCTTTATCGGGTTTGTAGAGTGTTAGTGGGGCTTTATGGGGGTATCTATAGGGTTAGGGCTATATAATGTACTACAAGGGCCTCATCGTTCTTTCCTGGGTTCATGGTTACTGCAGGGGTTCCAGAAGTAAGAGTAGTTTCCGCTGCTACAAGCCTGTCTGCAAGGGTTTCCATGAGGCTTGTGGTAAGGCTTACTGCAAAGACGACGACAAAGTTTTGGTTTAGTTGTCGCTTTTCCGTTTATGGTTAGGATTGGGGACTGGTTTCGGCGTTTTGGGGCTTAGCATGGCTGAGGGTTTGTTTGGAGTTTCGGGCTCAGTTTTTTTGTCTGTTTGGGTTTCGTGTCTGAAAATTCAGGGTTTTGAAGATTTGCCGGTTTTAGGGTGAAGCCGGGGTTTGTCTTGCTCCTCCCAGCGACCAGATCAGCATGAAAAAGAGAGGCGCAGGGATCAGAGCAAAGCGCTTAAGTACGAGATCTGTCCACTCTTTTCTAGATTGGGATATGTGAACCAGGCCCTTCCCCAAATCTTTGCAGAAACCCTAAACCAGAGCTCTAAATCCCTAGAAAAGTCTGTGTTGCAACCTAAGCCTTGAACCACCACATTTTTCTGAGCTCGAAACCCTAAACTCTACACCCCACACCTGCCTAAACGCTTCAGCTCCTTCATTATCGGCCGTGCCCACCAACTGGAGTTCTGGCCAGAGGCACCGGGGCACGCACTTTCCAGGTAGTGGGGTTTCAGGGTCTAGGGAAGCTGTGGAGTAGTCTTCATGGTTATCGACATCGAGTAAACGTCGTGTCTTTTCAAGCAGTCCCAGATCGGTGGTTGCGGACAGTGCAACACGCTTCGCGTGCTCAGTTTTGAAACTTGGCTGAAGGGATTCAGGGCTTGGTGCATTGCAGTCGCTGGTCAAAAAGAGGGAATCTGTGGACTGACTAGATGTGAGTCCAGTAGCAAGAAGGGTTACATTTTCATGGGTTCAGGATGTAGGCGAGCTCTCATGCCTTGTGATGCGAGAGACATCGCCGAGGCGTGGAGCTTAGGACCGGCCATTAGAGGTATCGCCTTGGGGGAAACAGCTATTGTAGAATTGAATTACCGCATACCGCATACATCGAGAATTCTATTGCGGAACCTTCCATTCGGATAGATACACTGGCCCCAGTCGTTGATGTCGTTGTCGTAATTGTCGTCGTCTTAATTCCTACTGTAAACGCTGCTCTCGAACCCTACGCCCAAACCCTAAACTTCAATCCTAAACCTCGTTGTCTAAATTCCTAAACGCCGCCCCCGAACCCTACACCCACAACCCTAAACTTCAACCCTAAACCATGGCCCCCAAACACCTGGGACCTGGCAACGTGGGGAAGAAAACCCGAGAGCCCCTGCCCTGCCTGCCTTGTGCTATCGTGCCCAGAGACTCCAATATCCCTTAATTAAGGAATATTCCTTAAATTGTGGTAGGATCCCTTATATGATTTAAGGTATATTCCCTAATTAAGGAATATTGGAGTCTCTGGGTGAGTCGACACGCCAAGCCCTGAACCCTGAAACGCTCAGCCTCAGTTCCCAGGAATCTTACTTAAGACCTAAAGCCCTCAACTCCAAACCCCAGGAACTGAAAACCACCGAAGCCCAAACAAACCCCCCCACGCCCGAGCTTCAACTCGAGACTCCGCACTCGCCTGCAGGTGTTGCGGCCCGAGGCTCTGAGCACGCTGTCGCGCCAGCACATCGAGGCCTCCATCACTAAGGGTTCAAAAGGGTTTGTAGGGGTTCATAAGGGTTGATATGGTTTATAGAGGTTTATAAGGGTTTACATTACATGGGTTCATAGGGGTTTATAAGGGTTTGCATGGGTTTAGGGGTTGTCGGGTTAACCGGGTTTAGGTATTCTTTCAAAAACGGGTCAAGAAAGGGGGTTGTCGGGTTTCAGGTTATGTTCCGCAGATGTGCAGACATCTAAAGACAGATGGCCACTCGTATCAAGAAGGGATCTTCCGCAGCTTCTCCGCAGGCACCGGGGAGGTAACAGGCGAGCCCGACCCCAAAACCTAAATCCGGCCGAAGGTAGCAGTCCTGTGCTGTAGATACTAATACTAATACTAATATTAATACTAATACAGTACTAATATTAATACTAATACTAATATTAATATTAAGATTAATATTAATATTAAACCCCAAGCTGACAATCTTCTTGCAGTTGTTTTGCAGCGCAATTCTGTTTTTGCCGGTATTTGGTCTGGGTGTGGGTGTGGTGTACCTTGAATAGGTTGCAGATGTCCACTTCGAGGCTAAGACTCTGCCGCATGCGGCACTTTTCGCTGCTACCAGCTTTGTAGACGAAAGACACAAATACCCTAAGGCTCCATCGTAGTTCCTTATTGGGATTACCCTATAGGATTCTAAATATGAACCCCAAAAAGGAACTACTATGGAGCCTTAGGGCACACCCTTAACTTCTACCATGTCTGTGGTCAGGTGCAGGCATGGAGAGCGCCAGGCAGCGCAAAGGGTCCAAAGTTTTAAGGGTCTGTGATTGCGGGATTTCTCGGGGTTCAAACTTTATGGTCGCCAAGATGTGTATGCGACTTGTCGAGCTCATTGCCGCATGAGTGTGCTTCTAAGAGGAAACACCAAAGCTGCGGCATTTCCACGCGAGAAGAGGGCAAGCCTGCAGCAAAAGGTTCGGTTTAGTTTAGGGTGTAGTTAAACAGTTAGGGTCTCCATCTTTATTCGGGCATGAAATATGAGTTGTTGACATGGCTGTCAGGGCTGTTCGCGGTTGCTCTTAGTTCATAGTCGGTTGTAAGCAGTTACAGTAGGTCCTGTCCAGCTGAGTATCGGTGTGTTGCAGCGTTGTCCAACCCTAAATTCGTCGTACACGCTTGCAGCCCTTCTGTCGCAGATGGTGCTTGAAAGCATCTGGAACCGGAAGCATAGTTACACCACGCCGCCTGCAATGTACGGCACGTTCTTCTGAGGGGGGGAATAAGCCTGAAGTTTGATCTTGCAGGCCGCCGGCTAACTGGCTGGAAGCACGAGAAAGCTCCTACATCTAGTATCCTTAGGTTCATATAAATCCTAAGAGAACATGAATCATTTTGTAGTTATTACGGCTCTAAGGTGGGGTATAGCTACAGTGCAGACGAAGCCGACTGCCCCGAAGCCTGCATGCCGAGTGCCAGAGCCTGCCAGGTGATGGCAGCTTCTCTTTCCTGGCCCGAAACCTGAGCGAATGCCCCGGATGTTCGAGAGGTTTTGTTTAGGAGGAACGGCCATGGGACTCAGTAAGAAGGTATAAGTCAGGTATAAGTATCGCGAATTGGATACCATCCTTCTAAGACCAGTTTCCAACCTATTTTGTAGGTCCCTTCAGCTCCTAAGGGGTTTAGGTTTGAGGTTTGTGGAAACAATTGAGAGTAACCAAGCTAGAGCTGGACTTCCGAAAGGACCATGGTGAGAACAGTGGACCCGGCTGCAGCACCGGTGTAGCAATCCGGATCCGTGGAGTTAGCTTGCGGAAGCTGAGGCGATGTGAACCCTGTCCATGTGATTGCCAACGTTGAGGCCGGCTTACATGGAAGATAGGGAACTCTATTATAGCACCCTAATAGTAGGATCCTTATTATAAGGACACCAAAATAAGGTACCCCTAATTTTAGGAAACTCCCCGATTCATTGTTTGAAGGAAGAATCGAAAGTGCTCTCGGACAGCCCGTCCGACCTGGCCGCCAAGCTTCCCATTTCCAAGACATAGATTATAAACACAGGCGGACAGCATTTGCAGACGAAGCTGTAGGGCAGACCCCACGGAACGAGATCCGATCTGTTGGCCAAATCGCTAAGAACGCTCAATGCGCCTGTATGCGACAAGACTGACTGCCCCGCCTTGCAGAGAGGCTGCCGAGCAGCAGCCGCGGGTCACGGGCTCGGGGTTGGCATGGGAGTCGTTGATGTCCACATCAGGCTGCAGCGGAACTCTCTATGAAAATCTCGCGGGGGTAGCTCAGACAGTGTGGCTGGCGGCGGTGCTTCCGGCTGCGGCCGTGCAATCACTACTCCAAACCATAGCATTTCAGGGTTTCCTCCCATCCTTCTGAACCGGAGTCGAAGATCTTGTCGTGGCTTCATGTATCCGAAGCACGAAGCTGACTTCCGCTGCCGGATCTGTTCCGAGCCGCGCGTTTTTCTTTTTTTTCAGTCTGGGTAACCGTCACAAGATACCACCAGCCATTTGCCATTCGAGTTGCGGTAGCTGTAGCTTCTCTGGCCCCAAACTGATGTCCAAACGGTATGTAGCTTTGCCACACAGTGTCCTCATTGAGATTTGCTTAGTCCTCAATACGGCAATCTGTACAGCAGGGGAAGAACTGTTGTCGTGGGGCCATGTACATCTTTCGATCTGGTCTTGGGTTGCCTTTGCCAGAGGTTTGGACAGCAGTGACACATGCCAATCACCAGCAGCATCAATTCCCTGGGTTTGGAGTACCATACTTGAATACCCCTTAAAGGAACCATTATGAAATAAAAGTCTATACTTTTTTCTCCCTGGTTACTTAAAGTCCAGATTCTTGCGGGTGCCGCCCCGAAGCGCATGTTGTTTCGGGGCCTGACGCAAAGGTGCTCACGAAGGGCGAGCAGCGCCACCTGCTGGATGGTGATCGGCTCGTGCTGAACTTGGGCCAGGCCGATGGGTAATATGGGGACCTTAGTACTTAGAATAGGGTTCTGGGGCCCATGATACTATATTTTGAATAATGAAGCCCCAAGATAGTATTGGTAATTATCTAGGCGAATCTAGGCCCCTAGATTAATTCACCGCGTCGTTGGACAAGCGATGAGTCTGTCCATAAATCAGTTGCAGGATGCTGTGTGAGCTGGTCTGGGGATTCGTGCGGGTCTCTTCTTCTGAGGAGCAGGCTATTCCAGCAGCCCCCAGCGGAATTCATCTAGAGCAACCTGTTTTTCGGAGTTCGCCCCGACTACGGTTTCGGGTTTAGGATTTCCTGAAGGTGCTGCGCCCTGCCATGTCGGAGCCAGAGGATGCTGAAGCCCAACTCTCCAGAGCCAAACCCTTAAGTTCTGAACCCTCGTGCACCAGCCTCTGCTAGGGTCAGCTATAAGATGTATTGCAAGAAGCGCTAGAATCATATTCATGTCGGGTTGTGATGCACTGTTCGCAACAATCTAACGCGCGTATAACTCTGCTCAGGAGCAGTCACCCAATCCCTAGAGACTCTAAGTCCAAAGCGCAAATCAGGATCCCTCGACCTATGCACCTAAATCCCGTCTCTTTAAAACAATCAGTGCCAGAAATTGATTGAGTCTTCTAACCCTAAACCCCTACCCCCCGCGTGTACTTGACCGCTCCTTTTAGAGAAGTCTCGCTCGTTAGACTCCGAACCACATGCCTCGCAAGGATTGTCAGCGTGTGAGCGCCGAAACTAAACCCCTTCCGGGGTTTTAATTAGGTGCAGGAGCCTACGGCAGCGAAAGCGAGCGCGAGAAACTAAACCCCTAAACCCTAACCAGGCCCAAGTTGCGAGAGCGCAAACCCCAAACAAGCAGGCACATACGTTTTGGTTGGCCTTCTGCGACCAGACCTCCAATGCCCAGGCCTTCTTGGGTTGGGAGGGGTTCAGGTTTTTTGGGATGCAGGGCGCGAGGTAAAAGGCATTATAATGTTATAATTGTTATCGTCGCTACCACTATTCTTCTTGTTATTATTGCTATTATCAGTATTGCTGTCATTATTATTCTTAGTAGCTGAGTGGATACGCGTTACACTTTGTGGGATAATATCGCCCACTATAAAACTGAAAGCGTACACTTTTGGGGGCTTA
This sequence comes from Symbiodinium sp. CCMP2592, assembly GCA_905221615.1. Classification (NCBI taxonomy): domain Eukaryota; class Dinophyceae; order Suessiales; family Symbiodiniaceae; genus Symbiodinium; species Symbiodinium sp. CCMP2592. Next base: position 1,139,959 of record CAJNDT010003668.1, read on the forward strand.
CGAACTCAGCTACTAAGTATGGCTATTCTTATCATGATCTTGTAGTTTTATTCTTTAATTACATGGACTAAGCCGTGAGACCCGGCAGTCCGATCCCCTACAGGGAACTCCAGAAAGTTGGAATATGGATTAATGGTAGGATCCCTATAATTTACCTTAAAGGGGTTAGGATAATGATATTCCAACTTTCTGGCTTCTACTGTAACCCCAAAGGTGCGAGTGACAGGTTTTCTGAGTTTCCAGGTTCGTTTTTCTGTGGGTCACGGGATTAAAGGCACGTTTTAGAAGCTGCCCCCACCCTGTAATCGTGACTATATGGATTATATTAGGGCCCTATTATATTCCTATTATACCACTATTACAGGGTGGGGGCCCCTTCTAAGGCATGTTGTGGAGTTTGGGACTTGTCGATGCTGAAGACTGCCAGCCCTGTAGCGCATCGTCGGCCGAGATAGTTGTCCTCTATTGTCTTGCTATCAAGATGTCAAAAAGCATTTAAGAAGCCCCGCACTTCCGGCATAGTTCTGTATGGGGTTGAGGAAAAACCTGGTCAACCCCAGAGCCCGAAAACTCCTTAAACCCCAAGCCTCAGCGGGGCTAGACGGATGAAGGAGGTGATGAGCACACGTTCCACCACCTGATGCTCAGACCTGCATATTCGTGCCATAGCTAGGCGAGACCCTTGAGACAGAGAGAGAGAACCCTGAACCACAAGCCCCAAGACAAGCAAAAGAGGTCGCAACTCCTGCCTCCCTCCCGGATGATTCCTGAAAGAGAGACTGACGGAACCAACGCAGCTTAAATACCAACTACAGGTCCTTCCATGGGAGGATGTAAAAGAAGAATAAAGGGAAAATGGCTCTGCAGGGATGACGAGTTCCCCCAAACCCTAAGCCCTAACCCTAGGCCTTACACGTAAGTAAGCCTTACACCCCAAACAGCAAACCCTAACCTCAGCCCTAAGCCAGCCCTAAACCCAAAAGACCCTCCCACAGCTGCCGCGGCGTATCAGGCTGCCAGCTCCCGCGCTGCAGAGCTGGGGTTCCGAAGACTCGGTTCCTTCAGGGGTACCTTAGGTACGGCCCCCACTCAGTAATAGTTGAATAATATTCATAATATAGATATATTAGGACCTTAATAGTAGCGATATTATAGACTCTTACTGTAAGGGGGCCGACTTAAGGGGTACCCTTTCTTTCCCCTTATTAGGTTTACGGTGTAGGGTTTAGGGCTTGGGGTTCAGAGATAGTGATATGGAAGAGTAGGAAAAGGGTACCTTTGGGATCTGGGGCGCTGAGCTTTTTGTTCAGCATGAAGCCCCAACATCCCGAGGTCAAGCCGCGTCAAAGATCCGTGTTTGTAATTCGGAGCATATGTCTTCGAGTCTCAGCCTTGGGTTATTTTTCATTGAGGCTGATGCCGAGTTCATGAAATTTTGCAGTCGATACTTTTGCGGGGTCATGGCCCTCCCACCTCGCAAGATTATACGAGTATGCGATAATTCCGCAAGATCCAGGCCCTTCTACACTCAAAACTGTCGAGTATTCGGCAGGGTTCATTTTGGGGTTCCGAATAACTTCATAGTATCACACATCTCCATGGCCTTGAATGCATTCGCGATGCCGATGCAATGGGCTCCGTCTCCCTCATGATGGGCCATCGTCCTCAGACGCCTCGTAACAGTGGAAACCCTGAAACCCTGAGCCCTTAAACCCAAAACCCCCCCTCCCTCCCTCTCTCTCTCTCTGCCTCCCCCAGGCCCCCTAAAGGCACAACCGCCAAGCCTCTAAACCCTAGACCCTACCCTAATCCCTAAATCTTCAGACCCTGAACCAGTAAACCCTAGACCCAACCCAAAACCCAAAACCCTAGACCCAACCTCAATCCCTAAACATGTAAGCCCTGAACCCCTAAACCCTAGACCGCAGCCATTTTGGCTCAAGCGTGCCGAGTCTTTACCTTGCAACGAAAGGCTGGAAAAAAATTGCAGGCGTCAAGACTTATGCTTTTCAGTATTTCAAAAGATATTTCCAATCTGTGATTTCTCAGACTTCCTACTAACTACTACTACTACTACTACTACTACTACTACTACTACTACTACTACTACTACTACTACTACTACTACTACTACTACTACTACTACTACTCTTGGAAGGTGGATGTGTCCCAGAAAGTTTTACAGGAGGCCAGGCCCTGAAGGAGGGTTCTTCATTCAGATGATAGATGTTCCGCGCACTGCGGGCGTCCTTTCTTGGAGGGTCGCTGGGGTTAGTAAGTGTTTAAGACCTTGAGCAGCGTGCATGCGAACAGTCTGGGCACGTCGCGGCAACTATGCTCTTCGATGACTACTGTATCTCGTGCGCTAGCCAGGTCACTTTTGATCACACGCGAAGCAAGCAGCCATCCCAGCTGCCAGCATCTTCGTTTGCGCTGTCAGCGTCATCGCGAGGTGCATCCTGGCCAGAATATCAAGCGAGGTTATCAGCAATTGGCAGACTGGGAGCGAGTATGAAAAAAGCACGTCGATGGCTTACGTGCCATTCCAAGCACTCGTTTACAGGCATGGATCCGTTTCGGAAGGAAGTCAGACCATTGCAAATCTCGCTCGGTAGAGAGACGTGCCGAAGAGAGGCAAGGGGAGAGATACATAGAAAGGTAGTTAGATAGATACTTAGATAGACAGATAGACGGATAGCCCCTTCGACAGACAGCGGCCAGGGATAGATACAGACACAGGTACAAATCAGGATACAGGCATAAGATAGATAGAAGATACCAGTCTCAGGTTTCAGATATTAAATGTCAATTGTCAGATGTCGGGTCTTGGAGTTTTGGAGAACGAGAGGTAGCTGGAGTGAGTGCGAGCTCGCAGCCTGCAGGGATTGCAGGCGCTGTCCTGCGCCCCATTTGGCAAAAAATACGGGTGACGAAGGCGGGGCCACCGCAACGCCGCTTTCACGCGACTCTACTGCTCTGCTCGAATGAGAACGGGGGGAAGGAGGAGCAGGCACAGCAGCTCCACATCACCCAACGTCATGCCTCTGCTGCTTCCAATCTCCGAGCTTGTTGAACCTGATCGCAGGACTGAAGAGAGGTCTCGGCTGCGAACGTGAACGTTCAGATCAACTTCGAAAGCTCTAAGAATGTGCATGCTCCTCCGGCATCGCGGTGTCGATGATCAAGAGGTTCTGAATCAATACGGAGCACGGCTTCGAGGGGTTCCTCGACGTATCGAAGGCATAACCACTAACTCACTGAGGGACGGGTAACAGTTAGTCACTAAACATCCCTGCTTGGCAGGCGGCTGGCTTACTGACTGACCGACTCACTGACTGGAGAAATCTTTCCCCTTTATGTGCGACCCGAACAAGACCACCCAGCCTTTCCTGTTGCGGTCCAGGAAGGCACCCTCAGGCAGATTCAGGCAGATCGAGCACTGCCTGCGAGCTTCACTCGGAAGCGATACAAAACTCTCACACACACACACAGACAACTCTGTCAAAGCACATGTCTTAGCTCCTGGGGACCTACTTGCCTGATCTCTGCTCAGAAAAAAAAGGTGTGCCAGGTGGGTGACAAAAACTACTACTACTCCTGCTGCTGCTGCTGCTGCTACTACTACTACTACTACTACTACTACCACTCGGCAACAGGAGCTCCTGTGATCCATTCTTGCTTGACTTGAATGATTGATTGCCTTACCAAAACGTCCTCTTGGCGCTTCAGTAACAGAGGGCGTTCACACCGCTGGCCGGGGGTGGGGCACGGTCTAAGCGAATGCGGGCTGAGTCAGTATATATACTGGCTCGGAATGCCCTGCAACCCACCTCCAAGGCCGCACAGCCTTGCGCCGGGCTGTCGCAGGGCGATGCGCTAATGCGCGTGCGGGGGCGTGGGTGGGCAGACTAACCGTCAGTCCCAGAAAGCATTGGGAGGCCGCTTGGTTGTCATGATTCATGATTGCTATGCTTGGCATGCATGGCGTGATTGGCATGGTTGGACCTTGAGCGGATCACAGCCGAGGATGCATCCAGTTGGTCAAAAGGTTCTTGCAGCAGTACATCGTATTGTCTGCAGCCTTGGCCGATCCATCATCTGGCCAGATTCGTCACTGCATTGTGGAGAGATGGGCGCGGTCAAATGCGGTTTGTGCTGCGGCAAACGGGAGAAGGGCCCAGATGCTGAGGTGCAGAACGCCAAATAACTTATTCGGCAGGGCAGCCGAGTCTTCCGGGCCGAAACCTCGAACCATGTGCCTGGCCTTGACACAGATGAGGAGTGATTCAGTTAGACTCTCATCTGGCTCGTCGTACTTCCTGCTTCTTCGCTTACTGTCCACTCAGTCTGCGAAAACCGTCAAGCTTTCGAAAACCAGCAGTCGTAGGTGACCGTGTCCTCCTGCGTGGATAGCTGAGGATAGTGTCTTCATCCTGTGTTGGGTTTTCATTCGCTTTTTACGCTGGCTGTCTACACTGGCTTGTTAGGACCTCTCTGCCTGGCATAAGTTCAGCTGGAAAGGCTGCTGTGCACGCCCCGAAAAGTACGAGGACCCCAGCCCCATGACCATTTCTGGTTGTGATCGTGCAGTTCGGATATTGTGTGCTTCAACAAAAAATAAACCGCTAAGCAACCCCTAACCCTTGAGCCCTAAGACATTAAGCGCCGACACCCCTACCCAGAACCCCAAACCCTAAACCTGAATCCGTAGAGTGATTAAGTCAGATGCTTCTTGTGTGCGAGTGGGCTTGTTGGACGCTCGTTACATGACCTGTCCTTACAGGTTTTGGTTGATGCCTTCAACCCAGCCTTGCTGTGTGGCATGCTTTCCGTCCAACGGAACAAGGCTTTCCGGACCTCCGAAAAAGGAAAGTTCTAAAACAAGCTGAATCGCTGAGCCCTTCAACTTAAACCTTGAGCTCCTCCCAAAACCCTTTTAAACCCTTAAGCCCTAAACCCTAAGCTTCATTTGAACAAGAAGTGGCGCCTTGAACGAGAATCTCGCCAAGGCCTCCGAGGGTGCGCCGAGGCGCTTCCAGGCCTTTCAGAAACCTCCTTCAAAAAGGGCTTAGGTTGTAGGTTTCGGCAACGTGTCTTTATGGTTTCGGCAAAACGGGCTTTACGGTTTCGGCAACAGGTTATTAAGGTTTCGGCAAAAAGGTTTTCCGGTTCAGGCACGGCCGTCGTAAGCTTCGGCCTCAGAACAGGTTCAAAAACGGCTTGCACAAGTCCTGATGCAAAACAGGGTTTAGGGTTTGCACGCATAATTACACAAGTCTATGCAAATAGGGGTGTATTGCAGGTTGTGGTTTGGCCAGACTTGAGTCCAGCAGCAAAAGAGGGGTTATGCAAGGGTTCAATATGACGGGGCTGTCCTTTAGACTGCAGCCGCTCAGAGCATTTCCATGTAGGGTTTCAGGTTGATTTTTCGAAGCTGCAGGCGTTTACGAAGCGTCGCCAGGTTCTTCGGGGTTTGGAGGATTCCGAATGAGCTCCGGGCTGTCAAGGTTCCGACTTTTCGAGGTTTCGGCCTCAGTCCGGACTTCTGGGTAATTGACCCGCGGCGTGCGGGCTGTGGGCCCGATGCTGAACTCGAAAACCTGAAGGCATCATACGTCGGGGTACCCCTACCCTGGGACCGAGGATTCGCCTCACATCGTTGCTTCGTCATCGTTGGGTAACATTTCACAGTTTTATGGGTACTTCAGCCCAAGAAGGAATAGAAATTATCCTTTTTAATACTATCCCAGCCATGCCTTAAACCCTAAACCCAAAACCCCAAACCCCAAACCCCAAACCTTAAACCCCAAACCCTAAACCCTAAACCAGGCCCTAAGCCCTAAACCCTAAACCATGGTTCAGTATTATGATCTCATGGGTGCACAGCAGAGCCCACAACAGGCGAAGCCTGGCAGCGCCATACCAGGCCGAGCAGCTTCTCACGAGCTTGGGGTGTGCCCTTTGTTCGATTTCCTTACATGAGTCCTTAAAACGGTAGGTTCTTCAGGTACCAATACTAGTTTGGGGGTTCCTGATTATAACTATGGGGTATTACAGGGGCTGAAATAGTTAGCAATACTAGTTCGGGGGGTTCCTTATTATGATTAAGTATAGTGGGCCCCAAACCCTTATTCTAGTTATGAAGGCCCCTCTATTATGGTTTCGGGTTCTAGAGGCTTTGCCGTCAGGGGCCTTGGGTCTTGGTGTTGAGGCCTTTTGAGGAGTATGGATTCACAGGTTCGGTACTTCAGTGGCTGACACGTCTGAGAATTGTCTGAGCTGCAAGCCCATTCGCCGAAACTCTGAACTCCTAAATGCCACCCCCACTTTCCTCGGACTCCTTTTCCACACACCCCAAATCCTGGGCAGGATGAGGACTTGATCTCCACAGCGGCCTGAGTACTCAGTCCTTCTGAAAGGGGTCCGCAGATTAATGATGTTCTTCACGGCTTTGGGCTCTGGAAATGCGGAAGCACGCATGCAGGCGTGTCTTGCGCACAAACTTAGTGTGTGGGTTCCTCCGGGCATACGATCCAAGTTAGGACCGTTTTATGCTTAAGGGACTCCCAATTCCCCGCTGCCGGCAGTACATGTCCTGTGTTTGATCATGATATTACATCAACAGAACGGACCTGTGAGGGCCCAGGCTTATGAAGGTATTGTCTCGTAGGGTGGAGGGTACTAGGATTGTTGCAGGGCAAGCGCTATCACGACACTTGGACCCAGACAATAACCTCCTGCATGTATTGCTGTGTGCACGCGTTGGGCACACTGCGTGAATGCCAGACAGTCATCGTGAGTGTTTTGGCGTGGCATTTGCCCGAACCTCAATGTTAGTCAGGGTTTGAACTTTAACCCTCAGAGTAACCCTTATCTTAAACTTCCTAAACTCCCCAGCATCCATCCCCTCGGTGGCGTAACATAGTGTTACCATAATACTGTCAGCCCAGAGAGCCCCATACCCCTTAATTAAGGAGTAGAGCTTAAATCATATTATGAAGCCCCTTATAATTTAAGCCATATTGCTTAATTAAGGGGATATCGGAAACTCTAATCCCTTATAGATCCCTTTTAGACCCCTTTTAAAGGAACCCTAGGTATATTCCTGAATTAACGGGTATTGGGCTCTCTGGGAGCGGCTCGCTCCGAAGGCCACGCCGCAGGACTTGCAGAACCAGGAGCTGAGCTGAGGGTCCCGACGCCGTACGCGTAAGGATGAGGCTGCTTGCAGCCAGGTACCACCACCGCCACGACGACGACGACGACGACGACTACTACTACGACTACGACCTCCTACTACTACTACTACTACTATTACTACTACTACTACTACGACTACTACTGCTTCCTGCTGCTACTACTACTACTACTACTACTATTACTACTACTACTACTACTACTACTACTACTACTACTACTACTACTACGACTACGACTACGACTACTGCTACTACTACTACTACTACTACTGCGAACGGACTGCGATGCCTTGTCAAGTTCTAAGGTGTCACTATAAGAGCTGTGAGCAAGACCATGTAAAGTGCAAGGGAAGGGGGCACGCTACGCGTCCCTCGACCCTAAGGGGGCACGCTACGCGTCCCTCGACTCTAGGAGTAAGCTTGTGGACGTGCTGCGCACACCGCATCGCTTCTCCTTACCTTTCTATGTGACCGCCCACGCAACGTTTGGCTCAAGTCAATGCCCGTAGCTAAGTGCTATATGTGTCTTCTATCCTGAGCAATCAGAGCTATCCCGTGCACAGACGAACCGCCGCCGGCAGCGAGTGCAAAAGGAACGGCCGCCGGTTCTGCCTGCATAGGATTGCACGTGTGGAAGTGTGAGAGAGACAGGGTCCAGTCTGTGGAGAGTGCAAGCCAGCCACACCTACATTCATTACAGCTCTGGTGGGGAGAGCAGCAACACAATCGAGATCAAATCCCCACGCAGGTTATCAGCCGTACGCGGCTCTGCCTTTCTACAGCAACGACTACTTGATCTACTACGACCACAATGAACTCGGGATCAAGCCAAGATACGACAATGACTTTCGGTGCCGATGTGGCAGCGCCAGCCGTTGGTGAGTCAACAGCTGATGACACAGTGGTGCAATCCGTTGATAGCTCCACGGAAGATGACAAAGGTCAATCTTCTGCGCTTGCCATTGCAAAGGCAGTTCCCAAGGTGAAAGCAAAGAGTCTACCAAGAGCATCTACGCCTTCGCGTCCGACATCCACAGGTTCGAGGACGGGCAAGGCTCCAGAACGACGAGCCGAAGCGTCTGGTTTTCAGGCACCTCGGACTACGTCCAGGGCCAAGGACAAAGGAGTGAAGACCTTGGAAAAGAAGTCGAGACCATCATCTTCGAGAAGCTCTTCAGCACGATCAAGGACTTCGGCTACTCGTGGGCGTGACAAGTCCATGACTTGGAATCGGATGGTTACCAATCAACCACGCGATGCTGACGATCTGGATATGACTCTGGACACTATTCCTGCACGTGGTGATGCGTCATCGGTGACCACGCCAGCCATAGCCGATGGTCCGAATGCCTATCAGGAACTGACGATTTCGCAACAGCTCGAAGCATCGAACCTTGCGCAGCAGATGTACTATCGCAGTCAGATGCAAGAGTACGAAGGAGTTGTCCAGACCCTGATGGATAAGATCAAGGAGATGCAACAAGAAGATGAAGGATCTGGGATTCGCATCGAAGAATTGGAACGACAACGTGACCATGCATGCTTAGCCATGAGGCACATCAACAATGTCAATCAGGAGATGAAGCGAGACTATGAAGCAGCTTTGTTTCGCATGGATGAACAGAACTCTGCTCAACAACGTCAAGCACACGCCGTTGCCGAGGAGTTGGCTCAGCAGCTACACGTGTTTCGCACGGAAGCAGCCACTAACTTTGTGCAGTTGGAGGCAAGAGCGCAAGGCGATGGTGAGCTTATGGCACGTGAGTATGAGCATCTGACTCATGAACTTCATGAACAAGCCAGAGAGAACTTGTTCCTCCGGTCGAACACAGCAAGTTCGGAACAAGCCTTACAAGCAATGCAGGAACGATTCCACTTGGTCAAGAATCAGGAGTTGCGGGCCGTGAACGAGATCCAAGGGCTAGCTGGGAACAGCGCAGCCATTGATCAAGAACGACTTCGGCTTCGTGAACGTCTTGGTGAAGAGGAAGAGTACCGCAAAATGGCTGTGAGGAGGATGCAAGATGCAGAGGACCGACTTCATCAGAATGAAGATCATGCAAGGCGCGCATTGCCTACCTTGCACGATGAGCTGAGTGAACTCAGGAAAACACTCAAAGCACAAGAAGATCTTCAAGCGAGGACACGCAGCGAATTGGAGGCAGCACGGAACTCCAACTACCATGGCGGAGTGACACGGCCTTCGAGCATGCCCATGTCTTCGAGGACTACTGAGTCTGGCTGGGAGCACGTAGGAAAGGAAGTAGTGCCTGCATTTTCCGTAGGAGGTGAGGTACGATCCCCTGAAATACGGTCCCCAAGTCAAGTTAGTCCAGTCGCCAAAGAGAAGCTCGCATTCTCGGAATCGGACAAGGACAAGAACCTTGCGATGGATGAAATTCCATTTACCGGTGGAAACTTCTTCACTGGCCGCATCAAAGGTGAGGTGAATAAATCCTATTCAACGCCAATCGTGGCGGCGGATGCAATGCCCGAGCACTACGTGCCAGGTATTAGCAGCCCAGCACTTGCGCGTTCCACGCCTAGTGCAGCCACTCTGTTTGGCATACCAAGCGGATTTCATGGGCAAAGTGATGCGGCAGCCGTGCGTGATCGACAGCTACGCGAACTCTTGGAGGATCGCGGGATGTTGGGATCGAAGTCCACAGCATCTGCCAGCTCCTCAAGACCTGTTGGTATCGACGGCATTATCGCATCTACGAAGGGCAACGACCTCATTGGTCCCCCTGTCGCCTATGACGATTCTATCCATGAGGCAAGGAGGCGTCAGATCGAGAAAGAGGTCGCGGAACGGTACGAAGAGAAGATTGCCGATCTGCGAAGCGAAGTTCTCAAGGCCCAGAAAGCCGAACAGCGTCTCAGAGCTGATCGTGATGAGTGGAGATTATTTGCTGAAACGATTCAGGAAGACAATGGAGACGATGACGGTGATGAAGCTGGCGACGAGAACGGAGAGGGAGAGCATGATGAAGGAACCGGCACGGGGTATGATCCTCCAGATCCGCCTGATGATGACGATGATGATAAGAAGAGAAGCGGTGGAGGCAAACCTGACCCGGATCCTGACCCTCATGCGCGTGATCCTGATGGAGACGCAGATCCTGAAGTCACAGAGGTGAGAATTTCCAGGAGGGAGGCCGATAAAGTGACCGTTCCTCCATGGCCTACTCTCACTCACCTCAACAACTGGCGATCCGTATGCACGGCCAATGTTTTAGGAGCGTCAGCCGACCCAAATCATGAGGACTGGATGTTATGGCTGGCACCAGCGTTCAACCCATTCCCTGATGTCGAAGCACTGAACGATTCAGGACACAAGAAGTTCAAGAGCGTAGACGTCAAATTGGGGATCGCCATGGTCGCAATGCTACGCGCTGGTGGTGACAAATCTGCTGATCTGTACCTGGAGGTGAACCGGAAGGCCAACGATTACATCAGCAGGCCCGAAGGGAAGATCATCAAAGGACGACAAATCATTGCGATGATGTATGAAAGTTTTCGAACGCACGATCGTCTCGACATGATCATCACTCTCGAGTATCTGGTGAAGCTCCAGTACCAAGGCGACAACAAACTTCATACGTTCAAGCAGACGTGGTTGGAAGTTCTGGGACGGATGAGGCCAGAAGACATACCATCCAAAACAGCTCTCCGTGATTGCTTGTACAGCAAGATCAAGGACTCGCCCGCAATGAAGATGGAGTTGGGCATGCACTACGAACACTTGCCCTACAATCATGAAGACCGATCGTACGACAATTTGATGAAGATCATCGACCGTACCATCATGCGGAGACGAGAACAATCAAATCTCACTCAGACCCAAATTGGCTTGCGCCAGATGCTTGAGGGCAAGGATTTGCTCGCTGCACCGGCCAAGGTACCTGAGAAACCAACGCCTAACGCAGCTCCATCCGCAAAGGTCAAGGCTTCGCCGACCAAGCCGGATAAAGCAACACCTGTACTACCTCAAAGCAAAGCGAAGAGTCATGCGAAGACCAAGCCAAAGCCCAAGAAGAAGACGAGGAGTGAGTCAGCGGACAACAGAGGCGACAAGAGCAAGAAGCAAATCCGCTGCAAGTTCCATTTCACAGATGCAGGGTGTCGAAATGGTGACAAGTGCCCATTCAGTCACTCGAAGAAGACTCCAGAGCGACCCTTTACGCCGAGGACGAGAACTCCAAGTCCGTCTGGAGGAGGAGGAAATAGGATATGCTACTCGTTCAAGAACACAGGCTCGTGCTCAAGAGAGAATTGTCCTTTCAAGCATGAGGCAGCAGCTACCCCAGCTCCGGAACCAAAGGCAAAAGCTAAAGCCAAATCCGAAGCAAAGGCAGCTCCAGCGAAGCCGAATGCCAAGGCCAAGGCGCTCCCTGCGGCACCCGCCATCAGATTGTGCCGAAGGTGGAATCCATCAGCCCCGGCTATATGGAAGCGATCTTCAAGACAAGATGAGGAGGAGTCAGATTGTCCATCCGTTGACAGCGACGCTGATTCGGATTGTTCAACAGACGACGAATCCTCGGGACCGACTACGTCGACCCGAAAAGAGATCAAGCGTAATGTGACATTCGCCGATGACGTGAAGTTCATTTCTTCGTGTCCTAGAAGATCGAAGAAGGACAAGGAGCGGAAGGTGAAGTACGTCGACATGGAAGCGCTTGTCAACAATGAGGATCGCGCCGTGAATTTGGAATTCGCCAAGCACAAAGCGAGATTGAGGGCACAGATCATGAGAGACATGGTTGACGACGATGATGATCAATGCGGAGATCGAGTTTCATTCGTACGAATCCCAGGAACGTCTCGGGTGGAAGAAGTTTCCTTCTACGACGGTGAGGATTCCATCGTTGAGCGTGAACTCGATGCTGCGCACAGCAAACGGATCATCAATCAAGGTGTATTCAAATGCATGGTTCAACCAGTCATCCTCAAGAAGAAGATCAAGTTTCTCATGGACACTGGGTGTGGCCATGACCTCATATCTCAGAAGAAGATCGAGAAGCATAGTCTCGAGACACTCGTGACTCCAGAGCCCATATCATTTCAGACAGCAAATGGAATCACCGATACCGATCTCGTGTCGAATTTCCAGACTGAGTCGTTCGAGGAACCGATCAATGCTTATGTGTTGGATGACACACCGTCGGTGCTTTCCATAGGTAAAAGATGCATGAACTTCAACTACGGGTTTGTGTGGCCACCCGGAAGGGAACCATTCATGATCAACCCGCAGGGCAAGAGAATATCTCTGTTCGTGAACGGTGACATCCCGTACATTCGCGCCGGGAGTTCCAAGTCACTGGTTCATGATGATCCGGAGGCCAAAGCGATCACCGAAATCTTCAAGGGTGTGCTAACCGCGGGTGATGTTGACGTCAGTGTCGCAGCTGCCGCTGAAGCTGCACCGAGCGAAATTGAAGCAGAAGAAGAAGGTGACGATCATGAACGACCTCCTGATCCTGAACCCCAAGAACCTCCTATAGAAGAAGTGCCAGAGTCCGAGGCCGGACGACCTCCGGACGACGACGAAGGAAAAGGAGTGGGTGAAATTCCATTGGACGGTGACGATGAGGTGATCATTGATGTGGAAGGCGACGGTGCGCCGAGCCGCAAGGCCAGAGTCGGAACACTGAAAGCCGAAGCCAAGACATTGGCACATCTGTGTACTCATCGCTACCGCAATCCATATTGCGAATCGTGCATACGCGCGAAGATGAAGCACTTGCGTACACAACGAGGTGCATTTCAACGTGTGATCAAACACTGGGGGGATCTTGTGACGTTCGACTTCCTCGATATGCGCAAGGCCGCCGAAGCAGGTATCGGACTCGATGATGGAGCACGTGAAGTTCTAGTCATCAGAGACATCGCCACCAAAATGATCGCAGCGATTCCCACGGCTTCAAGGAATACTGACGAGGTCGTCATGGCCATCAGACGCCTAATGGGGAGACGCAAGATTCATATGGCGTATAGTGATGAAGCACCAGAGTTCGATTCAGCTATGGCGCAGTTGAAGATCGTGATAGATCATTCCCTTCCAGGGAAACCCAGTAACAATTCACTCGCTGAACGATCAAATCAAGAAGTGATCAACACAGTCGCAGCATCCATGCTACACGCCGGATTACCCGCCCAATACTGGTCCTTTGCGCTGAATTGCGTGATGCAGAACCTCAACATTGAAGACGTGGAGGGCGATGGTGATTCAGCATGGAAACGAATGACTGGAAAGGACTTCGAGGGAAAAGCCATACCGTTTGGGGCCAAAGTCTTCTTCAAGCCGACGGATACAAGGCCGAAGACATATGGCAACAAGTTCGATCCAAAGGGGATCCCAGGCATTTTCGCCGGATACATCATCACTGCTGGTCAAGGGTGGTCCAAGAAGTATCGCGTTTGGGACATGAAGGAATTTGCCAATGCGAACTTGTCGATGGACGCATCTGTTCCCAGGAAGTTGATGAGACCGTACGAGACAGAAGTTATCTACTTCCCAGAGGAGATAACATTTCCCCTGAAAGCCGAGTACGAGAGGATGAACTCAACCATTGAGGGACTCAGGGACAACGTTGACCTCGCTGGCAAGGAGATAAAAGACGTCGATGACGGGGATGACGGTCCGCCTGGAGGAAATGGTGGCAACGGGGATGATGATGATCAAGATGGTCTTCTTCCTCCACCGGATCCCGGAGAAGATCCTGACTTACAGGACATAGATCCATCTGACATAATGTCAACCTCCTATTAATAAACCCCCCCCCCCCCCTTGATTGATTTGTCGCCCGGGGTAGGGGGGATTGATTATTGAGGGGGGTCGTCGTCGTAGTACAGTAGTACAGTATCACAATAATTAGTACAGTAGTACAATAGTACAGTATTATAGTACTACAATATAATGATAATAGCACAATAGTACAAAAGTACAGTATTGATACAATAGTACAGTAGTAGAGTAGTACAATACGAGTATTGTAGTAATATTTAGAGTAAGTAGTAATTAATACAGTAGTAGTTGCACGTTATCGCGGCCGAGCAGCTTGGGCTCTCGGCAATTATCGCCCTCTTGCACTCTCACGCAGCCGCTCCTCTCGTCTCTAGATACGTATCCAGTATTGTTTCTTATTTTTTTGTTTATTTGTAATTATGAATTAAACTACATCTCTCTTAGAACTTGTCTAATTACACTCAATCCCCCAAGGCAATGGCCTCCTTGACGACAACCTCTGTGCCGGCTCTCTCTGAGATTGCAGAGGAGGGGCCTCTGTAAAATAAGTAATAAATAAACTCTAATTTCGGAATCCCCTGCAGGCGGGCTCTCTGGCCCCGGCCGAGGATCTCTCGATGATGGGAGACGAGGAGGGTTCAGTGGGTTAAGGGGTGGTGCTCTGGTTTTGGGGGGTTTCTCTTGCCCTGCAGGGCGGCTCTCCAGCAGCGGAGCCCGGCTCTGTTGCCGGAGTTCCTCTCGCGGACGCGGACCAGGCAGCTCTGGGAGAGCTTTTGGACTCTAAGTAAATGGGCTTTAGTATAATAAATCTCGAGGGTTTAAAGGGTTTTTCCCTGCAGGCTCTGGCCGGCCCTGCTCTCGGCGGAGGTGGCGGAGGCTCTGGCCCGGGGAACCCTCTCCCGCATGGCTCTGGACCGCCGGGCCCACCGGCACCCGGCTCTCCTCTCGGGGATGCAACTTGTCTGGAATTCTCTTCATTCCTTAATTAGTTATAGGGTTTAGGGGTTTAGGATATTGCTTGTATTCTCTCAACCTCAGGGATGGGGCTCTGATCCGCCGGTGCTTGGCTACTACACCGGAGCCCGTGTGGTGGGCCTCTCTCTGCTGGTGGTGCGCCTAGACCGTAATTACACCTTAATTAATTAAACCCGATTAAACCCTAATTAATGGTATTGAAACCTAAACCCCAAACCCTAAACCCAAACTCTCAGGAATATCTCTTCGATCCTGGTCACGTACCATCGCTCTGCCGATAGTCTCGGCGCTCTCCGCCGCAGCGGAGGACACACGCGTCTGACTCTGAGAAGGCCCTCTTCTTTCTTTAAGTATTTTCTGGGGGGGTTCGCTTTGTTTCTTAATGGGGGTTGAGTTTATTTAGTGATTCAGTATAGAATTAAGGGACTGTAAATCAGGTGGTTGGACGCCGGGCTCTCGCGCATGCACTCTGAGCCGCACCACACGGCGAACTCTTGGCAGGCGGTTTGTGTCTTCTCTAGATTTCGCAGCTTCTTTTCGTTTTCGTTGTGAATTAACAAAGATAGTAATTACTAGGGTTTAGGGTTTATTTATTAATTAATTATTCATTAATTAATTAAGTTCTAATTACTAGTTCCCAAATCCTCTCAGGCATCATGGGAGCTTTGGGTGCAACTCTGGAGTGCATCTGGAAGCTCCTCCACGAACTCTCGGACGACTCTTAATTACAATGGAATTAACCCGAAACCCTTAATTAAACCCTAAACCCTAACCTTAGTTACTTACTAATCAAACCCTAAAGCCACTCCCAGGAGATGGCGCCAACTCCGGCGCACGTGAGCGAGATTCTCTCCTCTGTGAAATGGCTCTGGGAGGAGTTTCTCGACTTGAAATAATTAATTAATAAACCCCTAAGTAAGCCCTAAAACCCCACTTGAGCCCTGAACCCATAATTAATTAACCCTTAAACCCCTAAACTCTAAACCCTAAGTAACGAATACCCTGGAGGTCCGGGCTCTGCTCTCCAATCTCCAATGCACCGGAGTTTGGGGGTGTGCTTGGATTGTGGTTTGCGAACCAAAGCTCTATCGTCATTGACCGCTGCCGCTACCTTGCTGAGTTTCTTGGTTGTTTAATTAACGTATTTCTTTCCGTAATTAGTTATATCTCAATAATGTAATGACAATGGGTTGTTTTAATTCTTAATTGAACATGGCAGGTTCGCTTGCTATCGGCAGTTCAGCTGGCCTCTCATGCTTCGACGAGCCTCTCGGTTTAGTTAATAAAGGGTTCAGGGCTTAGTTAGGGGTTGTTAATTAAATAGTTAATTGAGGTTTGGGGGAAGATGGCTTATGTTTTGCTGCAGGTGTCCTTCCCTCTCTGGTTGGAACAACAAGCCCTCTCGGTGACCTGCTTCTCTGCCGACCGATGGGACCCTCTGCTGTGATCACCAACTTTTTTTTGCAACCTCTAGTTAAAGCCTGAAACCCTGAACCACAAACACCCACCCTAAACCCTAAACCCTAAATTAATTCTCATCCGAGGCCTAGAGGAACCTCTCAGGGGGAAGATCTCTTTGATGCTCGGTTGTTTTAATTAATTAATTAAGCCTTTCAAAAACCTTATGTAATTAAACAACACCCCTAAACCCTAAAGGCCCTAAAGCCTAAAACCGGAAAACCCACAACCCCTGATTAATTAAACCTTGAACCCTTAATTAAACCCTAAATAACTAAACTCTGAAACCTCTAACTTGAAACCCCAAACCCTGAAATAAGCCCTCTGAAACCCTAAACCCCAAACTCTAAACTTACCCAAACCCTCAAACCCTAAACCCCAAACTCTATCCGAGGCATAGGGGTGGAGCCTCTATGCCTTCATTCTGGCGACGCTCGGCTCTGGTTTTAGGGTTTCGGGGTTTAGGGGTCAAGGGGTTCCAGGGTTTGGGGCGGTTTTAGGGTTTCGGGGTTTAGGGTGAAGGGGTTCCAGGGTTTGGGGTTCGTTGGGGGTATTCCTTAATTAAACCCTATGTACCTAATTAATTAAGGCTTAACTAAACCCTTCTTAAGTAATTAAACCAAAAACTTCAACACCCTAATTAACCCCAAACCTTAAACCGTGGCCCTACACACAAACTAGGCCGTACACCTTAATTCAACCCTAAACTCCCCAAACCCTCTTAATTAATTCATGCTCCGAGGAGCTCTTTGCTTTGGCTCTCGAGCAGCACTCTACGCTGCTCGACGATAATAATCATTATTATATTATATTATATTATATTATATTATATGATATGATATGATATGATATTATATTATATTATATTATATTATATTATATTATATTATATTATATTATATTATATTAATTATATTATATTATATTATTTATTTATATATATATATCATGATTTCATGTATACTACTTAATTATACACATATGTTATATATGTATATGTATTATATATATATATATATGTATATGTATATATATATATATATATTTATGTATATGTATATGTATATGTATATGTATATGTATATGTATTTACATATATGTATATATATATATATGTGTGTACATATTCATATATATATATACATATCTATCTATCTATCTATATATATATATATAATGTTATACATATGCCCATCCCAGGCTTTGATGAGCCGGGCTCTTCAAGATCGAGAGCTCGCAGAAGCCGGCTTTTTTTAAAGTAACCCTAATTAAACCCTAAACGCTAAACCCTAAACCCTTACCTTAACTTCGAGCCTAAACCCTAGACTCTAAAACCTTAACACCTGAACTCTCAGGCAACCCAAAACCCTACTAAACCCCCGAAACCCTAAACCCTAACCCTTAAACCCTAAACCCTTACAGGCCTTAATTACCTTTACCTTCGAGCCTAAACCCTAGACTCTAGAACCCTAAAACCTCAACTCTCCAAAAAAGCCCGCTCTCTGCTGGAGCATCTCTCTGGAACTGTTCAGCCGACTCTCAGCTTGGCTCTGCAAAAGAACTCACTCTTTTGTGCTTTGGGGTTTAGGGTTTATGTACGGTTTAATTAGTTTAGTTTCTAGCGCAAACACACACAAACACGCATGCTCTCTCTCTCTCGCTGTCTATGTTTCTCTCTCTCTCTCTCTCTCTCTCTCTCTCTCTCTTTGTTTTTAAAGTTGTGTTTTGCGGAGAACAGTCAGCCCGGGAGCTCTTTTGCTCTCAGCAACTTGGCCTCTTGCTTGGAAACATGGAGACTGTCTCTCCCACCGTCTCTGTGAACCAGTGCCTCCGTTCGCATTTCGCTTTGGCTCTTGTGTCTCTTTCAATAATCTTTTCTTTTTATTGCCGGACTCAGGTACGTTTCTCTTCTCTGCATCAGCAGATGCTTCTTGGAGCACGAGGAAGACGTCGCCTCTCTGATTGGAGAACTCTTGGGCCTGCCTCTGCATGATTGCTCTTGGTGCCTTGAGGACGGCATGAGGTTCTCTCCGGAGGTCTCTTGTTTCAGCTCTGAGAGGTGGACTCTTCAGGGATGGCTGATCCGACGCAGAGATCTCTCTGTTGGAGACCTTCTCTTCTTGGAGGGCCGTCGCTCTTGGCGGGTGCTGACCCAGGAGGATCTCGATGATCTGGGGAACTCTCTGCCTGGCAGTCAAACACACTCTGAAGCTTCTGAGCATGATGAGCACCACTCTGATCATGATGATTGGGAGATGTTAGTTCCTCTCCCTGCCTCGCCCGAAGCGGCCTGAACTGAACTCTCTCTCGCTTTCAGCAGAAACAGCCGGCTGCTCGCAGGGTCTCTGTCGCATGTTTGTTGAGCGGCCACTCTGAACAAGTCTTTTGAATAGCCAAGAACTTCTCTTGTGCATTCGCCGCAAGACTCTTTTGAGCAGCCACGCTGAAGAAGGCAGAACTGAAGCAGTGTTCTCTTTTCAACCTTAGCAGAAGCTCGTATCAGCCCCGCTCTGACCGTGTAAGTCCTTTAGAAAGGCATCGCCTCTCCATTGCAATGGCAATGGAGATCTCTTCGGAGGAGGAAGCGGCACCGGATGCCGTCGGCTCTTCCCTCGGTCTTGCAGGAGCTGTCGTTGCCTCTGAGTCCAGCTCTTCCAGCAGACAAGGCACGTTTGGTAAAGTGTCAGCAATGAACAATGATCCTGCTCTCCTTTCCCTGCTCCTTTGAAAGCCGAAGCTTTCGCAAGCAAGGACATGAAGGCATAGTTTCTGAGGCCCTTTAAATCTGCTGTTTCGGAGTCCCGTGGCTTTGGAAGCTAAAGCTTTCCCAATGCAGGGCTTGGCTTCTAAAGCTTGCTTTCCTTTTGAATCCAAGGCTTTCCCAATGCAGGGCTTGGCTTCTAAAGCTTGCTTTCCTTTTAAAGACACCACCAGAACGGCCCTCCCCGGCGGGAGTTTATAATTGAGGGGGGTTTATAATTCTGCAGAACGGCTTTTGTTAGTACTCCATCAGGACGGATTGATTTTTGGCTCCGGGAATAAGGAATTTTATTAAGGAAGGCATGGTTTCTGGAGCCCTCTATATCTGCGGTTTCGGAGTCCCGTGGCTTTGGAAGCTAAAGCTTTCCCAATGCAGGGCTTGTCTTCTAAAGCTTGCTTTCCTTTTGAATCCAAGGCTTTCCCAATGCAGGGCTCGGCTTCTAAAGCTTGCTGTCCTTTTAAAGGCACCACCAGAACGGCCCTCCCCGGCGGGAGTTTATAATTGAGGGGGGTTTATAATTCTGCAGAACGGCTTTTGTTAGTACTCCATCAGGATGGATTGATTTTTGGCTCCGGGAATAAGGAATTTTATTAAGGAAGGCATGGTTTCTGGAGCCCTCTATATCTGCGGTTTCGGAGTCCCGTGGCTTTGGAAGCTAAAGCTTTCCCAATGCAGGGCTTGTCTTCTAAAGCTTGCTTTCCTTTTGAATCCAAGGCTTTCCCAATGCAGGGCTCGGCTTCTAAAGCTTGCTGTCCTTTTAAAGGCACCACCAGAACGGCACTCCCCGGCGGGAGTTTATAATTGAGGGGGGTTTATAATTCTGCAGAACGGCTTTTGTTAGTACTCCATCAGGATGGATTGATTTTTGGCTCCGGGAATAAGGAATTGTATTAAGGAAGGCATGGTTTCTGGAGCCCTCTATATCTGCGGTTTCGGAGTCCCGTGGCTTTGGAAGCTAAAGCTTTCCCAACGAAGGGCTTCGCTCAGTATATAGGCATACGAGGCTTCGCTCTTGCTTGCAAAGCTTGCTTTCCTCTGACTCATTCGGCATGTCATTGAATCAATGCTTTCTTTCCCTCGTCAGGCCTGCAAGCTTCTCTTCGGCGGTTCTTCCAGCCCTCTCACCCAGAAGCTCAGAAGCCAGTGCGGTTCCTTCCCGGCAAGCAGGGCGGTCGGCCCCTCTCTCGCGAGATGAAGCAGATCATCGCTCAAGTAGCTGAAAAGCAAGCTCTCGAACAGAAAGCTCTCGACGAAGCTTTGATAGCTCGAGAGAGCGAAGTGCAAAGCAAGAAGCGGTACTACGGAGGCCGCCCCAAAGGCAGGAGCTCTGGGAGAAGCGATCTCCCAGTTGCCGTGCGGGCAGCTCTCGTGCAGGAGATGGAACTCGCTGTTGCAGGCGACCGCTTCTCTGACGAAACGGAGTTCTTCAGTTACTTCGCCAAGAAGTTCGCTCTGCCGAAGAAGCGAGTCAAGACTCTGTGGCTGCAGCGGAGCTTGGTCAAGAAGACCTCTCAAAAGAACAAACTCTCACGCAAACCCCACCGCTACACTGGTGCCAAGGGCACCAAGAGGTCGCATCTCAAGCGTGCGTACAGAGGCTTTCGTCTGCCAGGAGCGGGTCGGAAGCACTCTTTCCCCGACTTGGTGGACAAGGCTCGTGAGTGGTTCAACGAGATGCGCTCTTACGGGAACCAGGTGCTTCGAGTGGACCTCTACAACTACTACATCCACCTCATGGAGATGGACAAGATACGGGTGCAGGCGGATCTCTCTGATCCGAAGCTGCTGCAGCCAAAGCGGACGCCTCTGCAGGTGAGGCTCTCGGAGCTGGACAAGCAGCTGGCCTCTCAGAAGAAGAGCGACAAAGCCAAAGAGTCTCTGAAAGGTCGTCTCGAGAAGTGGTGCTCTGCAAGGAACTTGAGGCCTCACCTCGTCACCAAGCTCACGCCTCTCCAAGAGCAGTCGAGATGCCACTTGACGTGGCAATCTTTCGACAGGGCTCTCTGGCTTGCTGCCTGCTCTGACGAGGAGACTCTGGGGAAGCACGTCTCTAAGCCAAAGCAGTTCTTGGAACACAGAGCCTCTCTCGCGATCCTTTTCGCCGATCAAATTCCGCTCTGGATAAAGGCGGGTGCCGAGAGGTCTCTCTTCGCCGAGTGGGAGCGAAAACCCACCTCTCAGGCGGCTCTCCGGCAGGACTTGGCTGCTCTGCACGACAAGCAACTCTCTGGGCAGGCGGACGTGGACTCTGGTCTGGTTGTGCAGCACCCAGACTCTTCCGGAGATGCTCAGGGTCAGAGGCAACTCCGCTCACGCCAGGACCTCTCTGCAATGTTTTACTTGGGTCGTTTCTGTTATAATTCATAACCTTATTCCTGCCGGCAGGAGCCTCTCGCGGACCGCTTCCGCCTCACTTACGAAGCCCGGCAGGTCTTGTTGAACTACAACTCTCCGGGAACGCCGCCGACTGGCCTCTGTTACAAAGGTCTCATCATCATCAGCGGGCCTCATGCCAGACTCTCGAACATCTCTCAAGACGGCAAGTGGCTCTGCGATGAGACCTTTGAGTGGAGAGGGAACCTTGTCTCTCACAAGAAGGGCACCTCTGTTGGCAGGCTCATGGAGCCATGGAGAGCTCTGCGAGCCCAGAAGCCGCACCTCTTTGAGCACGTCTCTGTGATGATGCAACCGAGCTCTAATGCCGACAGCATCATACTCTCCTGGGTGGCCCAGGAACTCTCAGAGGCGTTTCCAGCTCTGCTGGTGCAGAGGGACTGCCTGGGAGCCTCTTTCACAGAGTCTGTCCCTGGTGCCCACTTCTTGGGGAACACGATCCAGACTCTGGTCGCTCCGAAGATGACGGCCTCTCTCCAGTTGACGGACACAGCCTCTCGCATGCACTGGTCTTTCTGTTTTTGTTTCGAGCTCTCAACTCCCAAACCCATTCTGAGGACTTCTCTCGCAGATTCAAGTCTCTGTGCCGCACCTCTATGGCGGAGAGGAGGTCTCTGGGCCAGAAGGCTCTGACAGAGAGCGGCAAATCCTCTGTCTGGGCTGCCTCTGTGGAGGACATCTGCGAGACCATCGTCTCTGCCCAGAAAGCCTGTGCCGAGGATGCCTCTGACTGGGTGCTCTCAGGGCTTCGGCGGAATGGCATGCTGGCCTACCGCCCTCTCGACGGCAAGCTCCAGCCGGCGGAGCTCTCCACGCCCTCTTTCAAGGACCTGCCGCAGGGCTCTGCAAGACTGCGAAGCGAATGGCTGGAACCACGCTTTGGCTGGGTGCAGGATGGAATCCCCTCTGAACCAGACTGGTCTCTGATTCCTGGCACGGCCGCTGCCCAGGAGCTCTTGGACTGGGACGTCGCTCACGGCGACAAGAACTCTGCATCTCTTCTCAAATCAGCATAGCTGTATGTTCTTGAATTAATTAGTCAAGTAATTTTGTCAAACGTCCCCTAACCCGATTTTCGAAGCTCTGAACAAGATTCACCATCCAGGAGGAGGACTACTTCTGTGACATGGACTCTCTGCCACCAACTCTTCGGTGGAACTGCTTCGAGAGCGGCGTTCTCAAGCTCCCGCCAGCTCTCTTGCAGAAAGCCTGGAAGAGGGAAGCTTCTCTCGCGGTGGAGGAGAAAGCGAGAATCCTCGCAAAGAAAGCTGAGAGACAGCTCGTCTCTCAAGCCAAGCGGTCTGTCTCTGAGAAGTTCAAAGAGGCGATGCGGCTCAAGCTGAAGGACATCTCTCGCCAGCAAGCTCTCGCTCTCCACGTCCCTGAAGCAGGGAAGGCGAAAGCCAAAGCGAAGCCTGCCTCTGGGAAGGCCGGCTCTCTGACGAAGGCTCTGAAGAAGGGACTCAAGAAGAGCTCTCTAAAGACAGCTGCCGCTCTGTTGGCGGGCTCTCAGAAGAAGGTCCAGGAGCTGATCTCTGCACCAGAGCCTCCGAAGACTCTGCAAGGCCCTCTCTTCGGCAAGCAGGTCCGCATCGTGGCGGAGCTCTCGCCCTCTCACCTTGTGGGCCAGGAGGGCAAGGTCTCTTCGCACCTCTCTCAGAAGCTGACTCTGCCGAGCTTTGGTCTGGCCTGTGCAACTCTGAACCTCTCGGAGAAGGATGTGATGCCTCTCTCCGAGAGCTGGACAAAGTCTCTGGAGTGGCAGCCTCTGCGGCTCTCCAGACTCTTCAAGAAGGAGGTGCTCTTGAACTGTGGTCTCTGGTGCGAAGACGACTCTTTCGTGCCGGAGCCCGTGGAGGTTACTCTTGCCAAGAAGCCGAAGATGCTCTTGGACCAGCAAATGAATGCTGCCTGGGCTCTCGTCCGCCACCACTTCGAGCAGAAAGGACCCTGCTCGTCTGTTTTGTAAGGACTCTGTCGTTGCATTTAGGACTCGTACTTAATGACTGTTTCTGACAGGAGAGAGCCTCTCGGACGTGTTCTTCGTGGACGCCTTCCTCTCCAGCTTTCTCTTGCAACACGAGAAAAAGGAGTACCTGATCGCTCACCTACAGACGCAATGGCAGGAGCACAACCTCCTCTTCATTCCGATCTACACACGGAAGCCAGACCACTGGACGCTGCTCGTCCTCCAGAAGGGCTCTGAGGGCGAACCGCCCAAAGCTCTCCTCGCCGACTCTCTGAAGAAAGACAAAGCTCCGACAGCATGTGCAAATGAGCTGAAGGGTCTCTCAGCCGACGTGGACAAGTCGCCTCTCACCGACTACCCGACGGTGACCCAGACCTCTGACGACTGCGGCTTCTTCTGTCTCGCCGTGATGGTGGAGTACCTCTCCCTCCGCCGTGGCGAAGGGCCCAAGCAGAGGGGCTCTCAGCACTCTCTAGTGGCGGATCTGAAGACCAAACTGTCGACCTTCACCTCTCAGCTGAAGGCCGAAGTCAAAAAGCTCTCGGACGAGAAGGAGGAATATCTCATGGACCAGGCCGTTCAACTCAAGAAGGCCTCTGACAAGGCGAAACTCTTGGCGAAAAAGGCCGAGGCGGAAAAGGGCGAACTCTCGGCTTTGCAGAAGGCTGCTCTCAAGGTCCTGAAGGAAGGTGCTCCACCGGATGTCTCTGATTTGGGCAAAGAAGCCCTCGTGGACATCGAGCGGATCAAGACTCTCGGAGATCCAGGGGTGTGCTCTCGCTGTCACTGGCAGAGCGGCTGTGCCTCTTGCGATGTCTTTAAGTGCACTCGCTTCCACGTGCGAGAGCTCTGCCGCACTCTGGGCAAGAAGGCCCCAGCTTGGGCTCTCTGATCGCGAAATTTCTCTGCGCAAGATTGAAAATCGCAGCTGAAGCTCTGCAGTTTCTCTCTCTCTGCAGACCTCAAACCATCGCAGTAGCTGCATTTTCTCTCTCTCTCTGCAGACCTCAAGCCCTCGCAGTAGCTGCATTTTCTCTCTCTCTGCAGACCTCAAGCTCTCGCAGTAGCTGCAGTTTCTCTCTCTCTGCAGACCTCAAGCCATCGCAGTAGCTGCAGTTTCTCTCTCTCTGCAGTCCTCAAGCTCTCGCAGTAGCTGCAGTTTCTCTCTCTCTGCAGACCTCAAGCCATCGCAGTAGCTGCAGTTTCTCTCTCTCTGCAGTCCTCAAGCTCTCGCAGTAGCTGCATTTTCTCTCTCTCTGCAGACCCCAAGCCATCGCAGCAGCTGCAGTTTCTCTCTCTCTGCAGTCCTCAAGCTCTCGCAGTAGCTGCAGTTTCTCTCCTTTTCTCTCTCTCACACAACAACACACAACAAGAAGTATCTAATTTCGGGGATTTTGGGCCGGAAGGTTTTGTAATTGAGGGGGGGTTTATAATTGAGTTCCGGGGGTGGGGTTTTGTAATTGAGGGGGGATTTATAAAAAGTAGGTTAACATTAGAGACGGAGCCGTCTGGCGAAGTCTTCAAGTCAGTAGAACATGAAGCTATTGATGCTATAGGAGACAAAAGACTCGAAGAACTAGACGAAGAGCTAGGTCTACGTGCAGCACCGCCTCCTTCTGAACCAAAGGTCACTGGGAAAGATCGACGATCGCCCCGCGAAGTCGGTCCAACCGGTAGACTCATCCCCGAAGGAGACATCGAAGAACCTGGAGAGATCATCAAGATCTTGAAAGAAAAGAAGTTGGCTCCTGAGGAGATTGAACATTGGAGTACGGGGAAGAAAGGGGACGGCATTGTATATCTCACCGATGATGGTGAAGCCTGCAAGATCGATAAAAGGGGAGTTCCATACAAGATCCGAAGCGACGGTCGACGAACCCTTCCTACACGGCGACCTATCCATTCCTATTCTCCGGAAGCATGGAAGAAAATGAGCGAAGCGGAGAAGAAGGCAGCGTACAAGAAAGAAAAGCGAGACAAAGCTCGAGTTGCCAAGAAAGACCGGAAGAAGGCTGTGATAGGAAAGAAGATAGTCACCAAGATTTTGGACAACATGATCTTTCCCAAGATTGTTCCATGTGAAGAAATTGATCTGCAACTCAACGTGTCCATTGACGACGACGATGGATGGTCCTGGGCACAGTCCTATGTGGATCAATACACACAAGAACAATTCTTGTCAGACGTCGTGCCGGCCGTTCCGGCGCATATGGTCATGGATGATAACTGGATTCCGTCTATGCCGTGTACGACTTCTCACAGAAACGTACATCGGGAAAAGAATCATGCAGGAGGATCATGCTTCAATGCCATGGTCACTCGACCCGTCACACGCAAGGAGATGGTCAACAACCCCAAGGCCATGGAAGCTTTCATGAAAGAATGGAAGGGATTGTGGGACCAAGAGGTGTTTGATTTCTCAACTACGCGTGAATATGACGACGTCGTCGCTGAGGCAAAGAAGAAAGGTGAGAAAGTACATATGGCGCGAGTACATGGACTGATATACGAGAAGAACTATCAGCTCAAAGAGGACGATCCTGCCAGGAAGTTCAAAGGGCGAGGTGTACTACTCGGTGATCAGGTCAAAGATCAAAATATGGAAGCCGCGTTGTTTCAGGATTTGGGGAATTCCCCGGCTACGTTTGACGCCTCACGGTGGGCAGATTATTACGGATGCCTTCCTGGCAACGATGTCCAGATGGCGGATGCTATCCAAGCATACATTCAGGCGAGACTATCGGGCACTCCATGTTGGGTTGAACTGCCTGATGAAGCCTGGCATCCATCTGCGAAAAGGCATAAATTCCGTAGACCTGTGTGTCGCCTGATCAAAGCTCTATATGGACATCCTGATGCAGGAACCATGTGGGAACAACATTGCCATACCGCGGTACAGAAAGTAGGATTCAAGCCGATTGGCGACGAATGGCCATCATTGTATTTCCACCCGCAGATGAAGCTCTTACTTGTCATCTACGTGGATGATCTCAAGATGGCAGGGCCCAAAGAGAACCTGCCCAAGGGTTGGGACATGCTGCGCCAAGAACTTCGATTGGAAGAAGAAACGCCACTAGGTTTGTATCTGGGTTGTCGCATCTCCAAGGGCGAGGCAACGTTGCATGACAAAACGAAGGTGCAGACCGTTACCTACGACATGGAGACGTACCTGGACATGACAGTCAAGAAGTACTGCGACGTGACTGGGTTCGATCCGACAAAATTCAAGACGGTACCATCGCCGAGTCCGGCTGAGGAGACTAAGAATCACCCAGCTCGCGCTCCGGCACAGTCAGGTAAAAGCCATCGATGCACGTGGTGTGGACACACCATGCCTGTTGATAAGGATGGTCGGCTTGTTCCGCCTCCACCTATTCCCAAGGCGCCAGAGGAAGAGGAGATCAACGAGGCTAATCGCGGTGCACTTGCTCCGCAGGCAGCAAGCATTCTCATGAAATTGCTTTATGCCGCGCGCATTTGCCGCTTTGATCTTCTGCGCAGTATCAACAATCTCGCACGCAAGATCACGAAATGGACCAAGAAGGAGGATGCTCTTCTTCATCATCTCATGGCCTATGTGCACCAGTCCAAACATCACATGATGATTGGATGGGTCGGGAACTCCTTGGAGGACTCGTCCATCGGGCTGTTTGCAGATGCGGACTATGCAGGTTGTGGAGAAAGTTTGAAATCTACCTCCGGTGCTCACTTGCACATTCAAGGTTCTCACACAAGATTTCCCTTGGCGGGACTTAGCAAAAGGCAGGGGTGCTTGAGTCATTCCACACCTGAGGCCGAGATTGTCGCGGCCGACTTTGCCATGTCACGTCTTGGATTGCCTGCTATCACGTTGTGGCAGCAGCTTGGGGGGCAAGACCCCAACTTCGTCTTCTACGACGACAACCAGACCATGATCGGGGTGATTCGCACGGGCAAGAATCCGACTATGCGTCATTTGGAACGTACCCACGGCATCTGCATTGGATGGATGCATTCTATCTTTCAGGAAGGTTACGTTTCTCTTGCCTATGAGGTCACTGCCAAGATGTCAGCGGACATACACACCAAGTCGTTCAAGGATTCTGTGTCCTGGACACATGCGTGTCAGCTCATCAACATTTTTCCGCCGGCCCTCATTGGCTCCCAAGAGATTATGGATCTGATGCGCCCTACTCATACACAAAGCACGGATGAGAAGGGCCAACAGCATTACTCGTTCAAGAGCGAGGTGCCTTGTTTTCCTTACACGCAGACGCCGATCCTCCCTCAGGTGTTGTATCGCGCTGGATTGTCGAGTAAGGAAGGCTTGCAAGAACATGACAGTGTGGACCCCATCCTGGTTGTCAAGTTCCCGCGCATGCTGCGGGGGCCGCCTTCCGCGTTGCCGCCTGGTCGCTACCTTCGGTCGACTTGGATTCTTCGTGAAGGGCAGTGGCACCAAATGGAGGACCGTGCTGCTATCCTTGATCAACCGGGCAAGTTCGACCGCTATGTGGAGCGTGCTGTGTTTCAGTACCATCCGGTACGGGGGCATTTGCGCCCAGCCGCTATTGCGGACGTCCTTGCGCCGCCGTTTTTGCCTCCTCCTGAACCGCCTTTGGGCCAGTCTTATGTGCGCGCCCTGCCCGCCAAATGGCGAGCGGTGGTTGTCACACTGGCGCGTGCCATCCATGGGGGGTACCAGGGCTTTACATTACCTCTTTGTTTCAACGGCCAGTCCAAAAGTCAAGCCTCCCAATTCGGCTATGACCAATGGTCGTCAGTGTACGAGGATGTATGGCATGATGCGGCTGAACAGAAAAGGGAATATCAAGGATATGATGGAGCAATTGTGCCTCACGTGGTCAATTTCGCCGAAAACAAACCCAAGGAGGGCCTGGTGATCCAATTCCTCGACCACGATGGAGGGTTGGTCCATACTTACAAGAATCCTTACAGCCGGTGGAAATACCGTATCACTATCAAAGATGCTCCAAAGGCAGTGACGGTGTGGACATTGGTAGGAGTCGATGAGGAGAACTGGTGGAATGAGTATGCTCCTGGCAAGGACTGCATTGCGCAGCATGCTCCCGATTCTCACTACGACCCTGGGTTGCAAGTAAATGTTCTGAGTATGGGGCGAGAAGTTGACGACGCCATGTGTGCCTACCTCTTCGATGTGGTGGAAGCAAGGAAAAACAACCCTAACTCCGTGATCTTCATTGGCGCAGGGGTGTTGGGCAAGAATTCGTGGCTGAGTCGGAAAATCGCTGACAACCCTGAAAGGGCCAAATTGCGGACAGACTACCCATGGGGGGAGGTCGTCCAAAGAATTGCGCGCAGAGCGGCGTCGTGGGGGTTCCAAATCATCATCGAAGTACCTCCTCGAGTACAAGTCCAGGAAACCAAGCAGTACAAGGGACTTCAGGAAGATGCCATGTGGAAGAGCATCAAGATCCAAGGATGCACTCACGGGCAACGTTATACCTTTCGGGATCCTGTATCTCCCGGAACCGCCGTTGAGCTCGGCTACTGCAAGGATGAATGGGAGTACATTGCCGCAAACGTCGCGTTGCATCCTAAGTCGTCTGACGTGTGCTCGTCCAAACATTTGCACATGACCGATTCGGACGCTAAGGATCGATCTGATAAATGCGAGTTGACTAGCCAAATCTCCAGGAGATTGCTTAAGGCCTTGAATTTTCAGGCAACGGGCGATGGGAGATTGGTGGCAATGCCGTCGAAGGCTGGTGGACGAAAGCCTGACCGCATGATTGTTGACCTCTGTGGCTTGGGCAATGGCTACGCCGTGCCTAAGTCCACTAAGGGATGCGCTCGCATAACTTGCAAGGAGCTAATTGGCTCTAAGGCCGATGAGGACAGCCTTATCGGTGCGATGAAGGACGCGTGCCGGAATGACCTGCGCACACCTGTGCTATTCGTGGCATCGCTTTTGCGATCAGGTGTTGGTCCTGGAAGTAGTGAAGGGGCTTGCGTGGGGGGTGAGAAACGTTCCGGTGGGAAGTACAAGGTTTTCAGAAGTGTCTTGAAATCTCTCAAACGCCTGCTGAAGAAGTGTGCGGAATTTTCCGACGTCTATTTTTCGCTTGACATGCCTTCTTCATGTTCATGTTGGTCTTGGCCAGAGTTGCATGCTCTTGTTTCAAGTGGCAAGGTGACGAAGGTTAAGATTGATGACCATGTTGGTGCTGGTGGCGATGGTGGTGGACGCAGGATCATGTTCTCTAACATGCCTGAAGCGGATCGTTTGATGGTGAAAATGGATGATTGCTTGGACCATGAATCGAAGAGCAGTTTGTCGCAGCGCATTGATGTCTCATGGCGGTCGATTGCGAGGAATGTTCGCAGCCTTGTTCGAGCTCATGTCAGTGTCAGTCATGTTGCACATGAATCTGAGGACATTGCATGGCAGCAACGTCAGTGTATAGACGCTGATGAAGGGGCTATAACACAGCCCCAACTAAGGAACAACTAAGGTCTGACCCGACGGATCGGGGAAGGGTGCCTCTTACAGAGCACCCGGAACCGTGAAGTCGATAGGGGTAGGTACTTCTCTCCTACGGAGGAAGGACCGAATCCCGAGCCATGGGTGAAAGCTACAATGCCTACGAGCTGGCCTTCGAAGGAGTGGACCATGAAGAAGTTTTCCCTTCTGGTGGGATGATGCGGACGTTTCTGAAGTTCCACAAGTTTCTGCAGATGTATTCTGAGGACTCGTCGCAGAGCGTTTCGCTCCCGCCAAAGATTACGAAAGACAAAGTGGTCGACAATGATCTCATTCGCACATGGGCAGCTTTCAAAGCACCTCCTTTGGTCTTGCTGTTCACGTGTGCAAATCTGTCGCCAGGAGGGGATCTTTCCATTCGAGTCCGAGAAATCCTCAAGGCTTGCTTATTTGCCGCCCCGGAGGAGTACATGGACAAACCCTATGGGGAGATCCTCGCCATGGTCATCAAGTTTGGTGGAGGTCTCAAACACATTGTTGCTGACTACGGAGGGAAGTTTCATGCCATCACAAGATTTATGGTGGATGAGGAAGTGATCCGCGATGATGCAAAGTTGGCTGTGGTTGAACTGGAACATGAAAGAAAACAAGTTCGGTTCGACTTGAACACTGCAACCAGGAACATCGTCAATGCGGACGTGTACTACAATCTCGCCGTTCTCATCAATTCCGTGGAGACGCCCTACCAGGCCGTGACAGACACGAGAATTCAACAATGGTATACGGTGAATCAGGACTACTACCACAAGTTGCCTATGTCAGGCAGAGCACCTGACCAATCCGACCTGTTGGGAGAGCCTACGTTATGTAGGGTGTGCAAGCTGATGTACATGTTCGCAAAGCACACTGGGTATGGGCTTCGGACCTACAACCAGGAATGTGCAGCGGGCAACGATGGCGCTACGCCAATCAACGTTCACCAGCTGGCTTTGATGATGCGCACATTGCCTCAAGGCATGGGACATCCGCTCGCCTTTGCGATGAACTCACTCCAGGCGTTCAGTGTTTGTCTCCACGTGCTTCATTCCTATGTATCATGGATTGATCCACAAACTGGACTCCCGCATTATCGATGGTCTAATGACGTGCTCCCCGATTCCGACTACACCACGTATGCTTTCCTCAAGTACCATGTGGATGCCGTATGTGCAGCTCAGGACAAGAACGGTTTCCAATTGCCGGATGCGTTCCGTGGCTACACCTGGAATCAATGCGGAGTTGAATCTGGGTACGTGGTCGACTGCTCTACCAAACGCGCCACATTGGGCATATGGGAAGCGGAATTCCAACAGATGAGGGCACCAAATCCGCTTATGCAAGATGATGGCCTATTTCCGCCCAACCTTCAACGGCATCCTAGCTGGGTATACTCAACGGGGAGAGTTGCGATGCCTACGGCAAGCAACCTCGAACCGGAAGGAATCGTGCACCCTGAGCATGGAAGAACGCCGGAACAATCGCAAGGATCCGCTGCCGGACCTCGAGCCACCCCTAGCCACGGACCAAAGAGGGCAAGGACGGACGAGGCAACGGCATCGGCGTCGTCATCTTCTGCGGCACCTCCTCCACAACAACCGCCTTCGCAACCGGAAGAGGAACCATCGCAACCGACATGGGAGGAAGCTCCAATCCCTGCTGGCGCTCAGGAAAGTTGGTACCATTATGTCAACATCGATGAGAAGGGCTGTCGTTCGATCTTGCTGACGACGACCCGTGATCACGACGAGTACCCACCTGCCATTGATGAGACGCCAAAGTTTGTGGCCAACCACGACGTGGGGACCACACCGATTCAGCATTACGTCAGAAGACTGGTGACCTATTTGGCAAGGATTCGTTCCGTCTCACAAAATGATGACAAGGGTCTCAACCTGAAGGTCTACGTGAAGCTGAGTACAAAGGTGTGGCTACGGATGTATTCACGGCTGTACCATGCATTGGCATTGGTATCATGCGTGCATCTTCCTTCTCCTCCAATGCTTACCTCGGCAGTGATGATCGAGGCAGATCGCGATCTTGTCGACAGCGATGACATTCCGGAAGAAGCCAGGATCAACACCATGAACACGCTGAACGGATTTCGCAATAGTTTGGGTATGGGTGGCAAACCTGATGCCGCGACTATGCGCTCTCAATGCACAATCCTCGTCCAGGACTTTGACATGGTTGCAAGGACCAGGGGATCAACGCACACGTTGAGAGAGAACCTCGGCATGCATGGGTGGAGCGAGATCTACATTGTGAGCCCGTCGATCACCACAGGTGCCAACTACAACTTCCAAGTCACAAAAGGATCGTTGGAATCTGTGAATGCGACATTGGATGGCTTGACTGAAGAGCAGCTTGCAACCGTCACACTGCATTACCATCTGTCTCTCCAGGCAATCCTCATCGAGAACATGTCTTTTCCGATGAGTGAAGTCGGAGACGGAGCAGCGATCCGTACTGACTTGCAGCGACAGCTCAAGGTGACGTACGTTGACCCTATCATTGCAGCAGGGAAGCGTACCACGCGCCCTCCAATTGTCAACATCAACCACGACTTACGGTTCGTTGGAGCAGCTAGCAATTACCTTCAGCACAAAGCTTCCCTGTTCAACGGTTTCCACGCGCTGGGAATGTATATTGAACTGGAGTTGCCAGCCCGAGCATGCGTGGTGATTCATGGATCTTCGTTTTGGTCAAGAATGTACAGCCAAATGAAGCATGCGTCATCAGGCGTGCATACTCTGTCAGCCGAAAAGGTGCCAGCACCGGACTCTCGGGTCAGGTTCAAACTGGGCTACGCTATCTATGAGAAGCAGCTGTTCTGCGAGAAGATGGTATCCACTTGCTTCGTTGAGGCATCGAGAATCCGATCATGGGACGAAACTGTCCGCGCCGACACAGTCGCTCACCCGTCGCTTGTCGAGATTTGGGAGGACAAGAGTGAAGTCAAGACGTCCACCAAGATTTCGCAGACATGGTTCACGGGAGAACAACAACAACAGATCAGGTCGGGTGCCCAGGGTGACACGGTCGCTGAATCGTCCGCAGTCACCTGGCAGGACTTTGACATCGCCATGACTGTTCCCGAAGCCTATTACGACAACAGGCACTACTGGTTCCGGATCGACACCTACGCGACCCCGAACACCGGCTATGTCAAAGGGAGAACGTTCTATTGCCCTGGATGTGACGCAATGAAGTTGGCTGAGTGCTACGCACAGGCCTTCTTCAAGCCGACTGGAAACGGGTATCCTGGACACTGCATTGGGTGCGCGCATACTTCAGCCTTGAAGATGCAGCATCAAGTCAGCTCCTTCAATGACTTAGTCGCGTCCCAGAAATACACCTTGGCTTGCGCAAAGCACCTTTATGACCTGAGGCTTCAATTTGTGGACCCTCGCATGGACATCAAGGAGTTCCTCAAAGCTTGTGCGGAAGTGGTCTACGAAGACATTGGCAAGACGGTTTCTCACTACGGTGGTCTCCGAATCACAGCCAGTCAGGCCATCGAGTACGCGGCATGGGGAAAGGCCAAACAGTTGGCATGGGACAGGGGATACGATTCCGAAGGCAAGACATGCTACATCTGCTACTACGATGCCGGGAACTGCGCTTATGCTGGTTTCATGAGAATGCTTTTGACTCCGGAGGAGCGCCAAGAATGCTACAGAGGGTCAGCCTTGCCCAAGGAGGAACTCCTGGGTGACACGGTGGAGCTGGCACTCGGGCTTCTTACAATTGCAATGAGACACCCAAGTCATTTTCCAAATTGGGGTGGCCTTGAGGGGGCAAATGCGTGCGTGAGGGGGATCGAAAGATCATTCTTCCGCTACGCGTCGGCCGAAGCTATCGAACTGATCACGGTTGACTCCCCGCGTAAGAGGACACCGCCCAAGAAGAATGAACAAGTCGCTGAGATCGTCAACAACATGTCCGCTGACCTCGTGATTGACTTCACAGTGATCGTCGATGGCGATATCTACCCCGTAGAGATTGCAAGGACCGACGAGACACAGGCCGCTGACAACGTCACGGACGATCCAGGGTTCTCCGTTGCTCCACCAATACCTGCACAGGATGTAGATGTGGATGCACAACCCGAAGAAGAACAAGGTGCAGAAGACCCTGATCCCAGGCAGATGATTCGTGAAGGATTTGTCGCGCAGCTTCAGGACTATGTGGGAGTACTCGCTCAGGGCGAAATGTCGGTCGGAAGCGATAGACTCACGTTCTGTATCGCTTGTGGCAGTGATCAACACCATCTGTCCAATTGCACGGAAAATGCTGCGACCCGGGATCTGATACTTCGAAGCATCCAGATCATCAAGGAAAGCCTTCTTCGATATCCACGTCGAATACCTCCACAAAGATGAGCCAATGGACGTTGACACCACAGACCATGTGAGTGTTGCATCCTCGGACCGACGACCCAAGGCCAAAGCCCGACCGCGACGCGGAGGCGAAGCCGTACGGGGTGATGTGGTCTTGATCCGTTACGAGAACAAACACAATCTCTGCACGGATGTGGAAACCGTCGGGGCTTACATGATGCTTGTGGCCACTGCAGGACATGGGACCAGAGAACAGCCAGCGGGTGGTGGACCTCATTGAGCAGCTTTCGGACCATCGCGACCGACGCCTACCTCAACGAGGAGACCGTCCTAGCTTTGAATATGATGATACTATTCAGGGCTACACCAATGCAGGCTACGAATGCATCGGCGGCGGAAGGCCAATCCGATGCGGGATTCTCGACCTGATCCCAACCAAGGGTGCAAGCTTCATCCACAATCGATGGGACATCGTGAACGAAGTTGTCCTTCGCAACATCACCCATCATCGAAGAAGGAACGCGGATTGGGCGCTATCATGCATTCAATCTGACCTGCGTCACAGAATCGCCAGGCGCCCAGGCTCGGAATGGCTTGACAACAGGTGCCAGGTGGCATTCAGCAGCGTCATTCGATGTGATGAAGGAGGGTGGGTGCTGATCGAGGATTTGGTGAGGCATGAGCAACTATGGACCCATGACAGCAGACGCATCACCGAAGCGGTCTCAAGGACCGATGATCAACAGAGGAAGAGAGTGTACAATGAAAGACTCCAGCTATTGTTCCAAGGGAACATGCTCGCAGCCACGAGACGCCACAAGGCCAAGATTCGGCTGCAGTTCCTGGGAGTGAGAGTGAAGGACCCCGGCACGGAGACTCTTGGATCCGCAGGCTCGAACATGTTGGTATCGATTCCTGACCAGATCACAGAGATCCAGAACAATGATCGTTGCCGGCACAGCCAGAGGTACCTGAACGTTTGCAACGGCTGGGTGAAGCCATGGGCAGTTCGGGCTACGAGTGGTCACTCTGCGCACTCAGATCCCCAGAACAATTTGCTTCAGTTGGACAAGAACAGGTTCGCAATATCTCCATCTATGACCCTCTTGCAACGTCTTGGAGGCGCGTTCCACGCTACGGCATGCCGCAACCTGGATTCCATTGTCACGCAAGGCATCATGCCTGGTTCGGAGGACCCCGACGGGGACTTCGACCATAGGCGCCAATTTCGAGGCAACCAAGGCGGCAGACTCCACAGCTACTGGGGGGTATTCGCACCGTTCGATCACCGGAATGCGACGACCAAGATGCGGGTACATGGACCACAAGCCAAGCACATGCCGCTGGCGGTCCTCCATGTCCCATCGCAGGACCTTGCACGAGAAGATGGACGTATCACAGACAGCGGCATCATGATCGTTGGCCGAACGATACCGTTCCAGTTCGTCAAGGAGGTATGGTTTTGCGTCCCGAATCCTCAAGATACACACTCTTTCGCTCTGGTGGAAAAGATCTACGATGAACGGTTGGAGAAAGAGATGGTGTTGGACTACAATGCATCACCTTTGCTCCCTGAGTTCGAGAGATACCGAACACCAAGCAAGATCATGGAATTGCTTTGCGAGATGCCTCCTGGACCCCACGACACCAGCAAGGAGCAGATCATTCGAGACCTTACGACTGTCCTGGAGTCCCACAGGGAGAACACGGTTCGGCATCACTACATGGACAAAGGGATCAAGTTTGTCATCAAGAATTGGCGACCCGAAG
This sequence comes from Symbiodinium sp. CCMP2592, assembly GCA_905221615.1. Taxonomy (NCBI): domain Eukaryota; class Dinophyceae; order Suessiales; family Symbiodiniaceae; genus Symbiodinium; species Symbiodinium sp. CCMP2592. The sequence goes on from CAJNDT010003668.1 coordinate 1,176,060, forward strand.
ACCTACGCAGAGACGAGGATGGAAGGAGAATGAGGGTGTGCCCGGCATGCTACAACATCGTTCCAGCATGCTTCTCCCGATGCACGTCCTGCTGGTCACAATTCGTTTCTTGCGGATACTACCAAGGTACTCCACAACGGGAGACTCCTACGGAGATCCCCAGTGACTTCATTGCTCAGACAATGGAAGCTGCGGCAGCAGCAGTGCCTGAGGCGACCGTCGAGGAGCAGGAAGCCATGGAGATAGAGACCGTTGCGGAACCTGAGGAAATCCCAGAACCATCTGTCATCGCGGAGGACGATCCAGAACAGGAACCTGATGAAGAAATGGACACAGAGCCAGGAGAGGACTTTGATGACGCAGTACCAGATGCAGTTGCACAGGAACGACGTCCCGTCCTCATCGCCGGCCAGTCTTTGAACATCGATCCTGAACTACAACTCGCACGTACCGCCATGCAGCCATCCTACTACTCAGGAAAGCGAAATGCCCATTGCATCGACGCCAACATGGCCGCTCTTTCGTATATGGCATTCGTGGTATGCAGAACCATCTACAAGGCTTGGTCAGGATTCGCGAAGTGGGCGACTATGCCGTTGTTCCAGATGAAGGAGAATTTCGCACTTGGCCAACGCTATGATGTGCTCGGAAAATGGGGATCTTTGGCTGTAGTGGACAGAGAGACGGGTGTGAGCAGGGATGTGACTGACGAGGAGATCATTCGCTTTGCCAAGGAGCCTGAGAACCTCAAGCAGTACGATCCCAACGGGACTTACACTTTGAAGCGCTTCCGGACGAATCAGATGCTTTCGTTGCTTACACGGGGAGCCAACATGATGGGAATTGGCAGGGACAACTTCAACCCTACTACGTACTTGAAGAGCAACAGGGATGAAGATGTGAAGGCTATGCACTTCTGTTGCCTGAACGTCCTGTGCGAGGTGATTCCGATGGTGACAGGACACCAACAATTCTCAGTGCTACGACCAACGCCAACTGGACCGGTGGACTTCCTGTACATCGACCCTGTCGGTATCCTGCTGACTCACGCCGATCATTCAGTCCAGACCATTGGATTGCTGGTGGACCACAATGTGCAAATGCCTGCGCATTTCATGGACAGATTGGTCAGATCCAAGGCTGAGAGACAGCAAAATCCGACAACCAAACGTACTGAAGCCCTACATCACATCTCGGCCGCTGACTATCTCCCTCCAGGTGGTACTTCCATCCTGGACACGCCTGTCACTACGGAGGAACGTGCAAGCGCTTCTTCGGCCAAGGGACCTTCAAAAGGGCGTGAGAGAACCGGAGGTGAGCAGCATGGAGGTTGGAACTCCAATTCCTACTACGACTACACCGCCGGCAAAGGCCGAAACAAAGGCAAGGACAAAGGAAAGCAAAGGGAACAGTATCCAGAGGAAAACCTCCGGCCCTGGGACCGCGATCCTGCGACCACGCGAAGATGGAGATGAATCAACGCTTGGTCTGCCTCGCCTTTCAGTTCGTGACCTCTGAGCTTCGCCCGTGGAATGCCATCGCGAATGCTTCTTTCTTCGGTGACGCCTGATTCGTTTGCCATTTCAGGGGATCGTTACTGACGTAGATGAGTGTCACAACGTTTCTAATTGGGATGCAAAGCTCTGATTTTCAATGTCAACGTTGCGGCGGAACATTTTCTGTTGTCCTATCGTGCCATCTTCCGGGTGAGCAGCGTCGGAGACGCAACTCATGGGGGGTGCGAACGGACTGCGATGCCTTGTCAAGTTCTAAGGTGTCACTATAAGAGCTGTGAGCAAGACCATGTAAAGTGCAAGGGAAGGGGGCACGCTACGCGTCCCTCGACTCTAAGGGGGCACGCTACGCGTCCCTCGACTCTAGGAGTAAGCTTGTGGACGTGCTGCGCACACCGCATCGCTTCTCCTTACCTTTCTATGTGACCGCCCACGCAACGTTTGGCTCAAGTCAATGCCCATAGCTAAGTGCTATATGTGTCTTCTATCCTGAGCAATCAGAGCTATCCCGTGCACAGACGAACCGCCGCCGGCAGCGAGTGCAAAAGGAACGGCCGCCGGTTCTGCCTGCATAGGATTGCACGTGTGGAAGTGTGAGAGAGACAGGGTCCAGTCTGTGGAGAGTGCAAGCCAGCCACACCTACATTCATTACAGCTCTGGTGGGGAGAGCAGCAACACAATCGAGATCAAATCCCCACGCAACTACTACTACTACTACTACTACTATTGCTACTACTGCTACTACTACTACTACTACTACTACTACTACTACTACAGGCAAAAACTACTTCTGCTACTACTACTGCTACTACTCCACTACTCAGTACTACTCATCCACTCCTACCCATCCCTGCGGAGCCGTCATAGGCGTGCCAGGTGGGAGACAAAAACTACTACTCCTCCTGCTGCTGCTCCTGCTGCTCCTGCTGGTGCTGTTGCTGATCCTGATCCTGCTGCTGTTGCTACACTGACGACGACAACCCATTTTTTGCCGTTGTTTTTTTTTGTGTTGTTGTTGTTTTTGTTCCTTTGTCGTTGAACTTGCTATGTTCAGGAGTGTCATTCCTTCTTTTCTTGAGCAGCCGATGAGTGTGAGGATATATACACACACACACACACACACACACACACACATATATATATATATATATAAATAATCCAAAATCCCCTGGCCTTGGAGGAGGATGTGGGAGCTGACGAAGATGACGTCGGAGCAGGGAGGTTTCTCCTGAAGGACTGTCCGAGTGACTTGAACCCGCTTAGAGGGTCCGATGCCCCTGGTGGTAGAAATTGATACCCGAAGTTTCGCAAGCATAGCAGACCCTAAATCCGAAACCCCTAAACCCTAAACCCAAAACCCTAAACCTGAACTCTTGACAGTCCCGATCCTCAGCCACAGCTTGAAGCCCAGCCCGGATCAGGATCTCGTCTTGAAGCTCACAGCCCCAAAGCCCTCAACAAGAGATGGAGGGAGTAAGGATATGTAGAACAATCTGTGAGTGCTTGGACTGGTTTGCCTTTAACAGGTGCCATGTCAACAAAGCTGGAAAGCAGCATCAAAACCAAACCCTCCTTGTAATACACAGGGCTGAATTCACTGGACCGTTGTACCTATCTCCCTGCTTCGTGTACTCAGCCATGCAGGAGGCAAGAAAAGCTCTCAACCCCTAAGCCGTGCAATCCCAAACCTTTCAAGCCAACAGCATCAGGGTACGGCGGAGCGCTGGAGCCCTACTGCCCATCTTTTTCGAGAGGCCGCGACGTTGCAGCCGAGTCCAGCACCAAGGCCTTGCGAGCCGCAGCCCGGCTGCAAAGGGTTTGAGAACAGCCACTAGGAGGCCCTTTTGACTTAGTAAGTAGGGTTAGTAAGGTGGGTTATGGGGATTATAATGGGGTTTCTAGGGGATACTAAGTAGACTTACTAAGTCAAAAGGGCCTCCAAGCAGGAGAAAGGCAACTGCAGAGTTCAAGGTTCAGGGATGAGAAGTCAAAGGGGAATTTAGGGTGTGTGGATGTTTACCGCTTATGGTGCCAGGACTAGTGACTGGTACTAGTACTAGTACAAGTACCAGCGCTAGTTAAAAACCGAGCAAGTCTAATAGGATCATTAGCCGCATTCACGACGACCAGCCGAACAGAGCCTAGCAGCCGCAGATAGTGCTGACGTACCCAGACATCAAATCGGGCATTGAAAAACAATAGTGAACAGTATTTGTGAAGATACCTCTCGTCTACTGTTTGGGACCACGGCTTGTTGCGCAGTTCCTTTGCCAAGAAAGGTTCATAATCTGGGTCAAAGCCTCTTGGGTCCAAGGGAGTGGATTCAGCTTTGAACCTTTCGAGGTCGGGTTTAGGGTTGAAGGGTTCCGAGAGGATCTGAAAAGAACAGCAGAAGCTGCGCGAGTTTCGAGATCCGGCCCGTCCTTGCCCTCGTCGAGATAAGTATGATGCATTGAACTGAAGTATACTGAAGCTAAGACACCCTTTCCCTTGCTTTTGTCGTGGAACCTCGTTAGGTTGCAGCCCTGTCTTGGTTGTACGCCCGACAAGAATATCCCGGGGCTCGAAAGCTTCCGACAAACAGGAAGTTCTCGAGCTGCCAAACTCGAAGAAGGAAGGGACCAATTATGGGAGTTTCCGAAAATTAGGGGTACCTTCTGTTGGGGTCCTTGTAATAAGGACCTTGCTATCTACGGTGGTATATCATGCTCACCTTAGTTTCGGAAACTCCCATATCATGTGTCAGCCAGTTAGGTTTCGTTTCGAGCCGAGGCCCCGACAGCTCGACTTTCAGTTCTTTGCGCGCAAAGGCCCCGCTTTCTGGTCCGGGTTGGCCTTTTGGAGGTTGGGTTCTAAAAGGCCTCATTTGCGTTGAGACCGCTGAAACATGTCTGTGGGTAGCATGTAGTATGGCCGCGGGGCTCAGTGGAAATATTGTTTGTGAGAGTTCCCACATACACCAATCGCAAAGGGCCGCTCCAACGCTAGTTTAGTTATGCAGGCCTGCGTATCACAGGCCTTCTACGTGTTGCGGATCACGGGAATCTCTTGCACCAGTGATCTCGCTGCCATGCGTGGTTTGCGATAGCATGTTATGGCATGTGATGTCAAACCTTGGCCCTATAACACCGATGTATTTAGGACCCCCAAAAAAGCACTCTAATAAAGACCCAAGGTTTCTGAATAAGGTTCCTACAGTAGGCGGGTGCGCCTGCTGCGGCCGGTGGCCCTACACTTGCCAGCTCTGGGGAGGGCCTGTGAAGTAAACATCTCGGTTGTAGATTTCGTAGACCCTAAACCCTAAACCTTAAACCCTAAACCCTAAACCCTAAACCGTGTAAGGAAGAGGCCTGACATTCCCAGGGCCCCTTCAGTCATTCTACACCCTAAACCCTACACGCAAAACCCAGAGTTGAAGATACCAGATCCAGCAGCCAAGATCCCAAGCCCTCAACCCCCTCCCTTCCAAAGCCCCCTCCCCTAAACCCTAAACCCTAAACCCTACACCTACGAAAACCTGTGCCCAGCACCCGGTGGGCAGCAGATGTTCGGAAGTAGTGGCCGCGGCCTCAGACTTGCTTCTGCCTCTAAGTTGCAAGTTTCCCTGCCCTGTTGTGGGGTTACCGTGCTGCCTACTTGGAGGATCATGGGACTTGGTAAATAAAGTTATAAGTAACTTAAGTGGGGAGTTATAAGTATAGTTACCTCATTTATGACCCCACTTACTAAGTCCCATGATCCTCCAAGTACACGTCACCCAGAGCCAAACGCATCCCAAGCTCCACGAGGATCCGAGAAGGAGATGCAGGTTCGCAGCAGCCGGCGCCCCCCTTGGACAGATGGGGGAGTTTCCGAAAGTAGGGGACCCTAATATGGCACCCTAAATAGCAGGATCTTTAGAATAAGGAGCCCAAAATAGGGTACCCCTAATTTTCGGAAACCCCCATGGGGTTTCCTAAGCTGTTGGGACTCGGTTCTTAGGTTTTTGTTGCTCAGACATTCCGGCCATTGCACAGGTCCCGCTGCAAAAAATTGGTCTTTCAATAGGGGTCTTTGTTCCAGGGTCCTAACCAGGTCGGGTTGTCGGAGAAAGGTTCCTCTTTTCGGGGTTATATACATGCGGCCGTTGTAGGATGAGTGTAAACAGCTGCAGGCACAGATATCGGCACATCGCACAGTTGAATTTCATCTTCAGCGTGCACGGGGAGATACAGAGAGACTGCTATGCCCGAGCGAGAGAGAGCGAGAGAGAGAGAGAGAGAGAGAGACAGAGAGAGCCCTAGCCCTGGCGAAAGAAAGAGAGACAGAGAGAGAGAGAGAGAGAGAGAGAGAGAAAAACAACAAAACAAGGAAAAATCACAGCGAACTTTCACATCCTCCCAAAGCCTCAGAAAACTGGGGGGCCCCGGTGGCCGGGGGACTTCACTTGTCCCCTATGCCCTGCGGAAGAGAGAGAGAGAGAGAGAGAGAGAGAGAGAGAGAGAGAGAGAGAGAGAGAGAGAGAGAGAGAGGGAGAGAGAGAGAGAGAGAGAGAGAGCGCGAGCGAGCGAGCGAGGGAGGAGAGAGCGAGCGAGGGAGGAGGGAGGGAGGGAGAGAGAGAGCAAGACATGGAGCAGAAGAGGGACAGAAAGACGAAGTGGAAGGGAAAGGGAAGGCTAGCCCAAAAGGTGGGAGATCCACAGAGAATTGCATTCTCTCTGCGTCAAGCCGAAACCAACCGTCGCGTGTGCGCCAGGCTTAGCTCCGTGGGATCTGCTGCATCAACGCTGCGGCCACAGGCCGGGTTTAGGGTTTCGTAGCCAACAACAAGTATATGGGGTGCAAAAAGCGCTGGGCTAGTGTTGGGTTCTTCAAGGGCAACTGCAAGGCGACTACAAGGGTTCAGGTGCGAAGCCGTAATAACTTGGAATAGCCAGAAATCGTACCAGTTGATGCGATGTTGACGGGATCTGCAGTAGCCGCAGTAGCTGTGGACGATGCGAAGAACTCAGGTATTTTAGTTCAGTGCTAGTAGTGATCGATGTCTTCTGTCGCATGTTTTGTAGTTTGGGGGTCTTCACCTGTGCTACAGTTTTATTTCCATACCCGCCGGAAGCTTCAGTGCTACTCCCGCCGAGCAAGCAGTATGCGTTTCCTGCCTTCATGTCACGGCTGAGGATATTTCAGGGCCGAAGGTCTTTTTCCCCTGGCCAGGTGTCGCCTCAGGGATCCGTCGTGAGTGCATCCATGTCTCCTGTGCGGGGGCGCGCTGCCGCGCCGGGGACCCGGCCACCTCGAGTGTCCTGATTTTAGCATGCCTTTGGTCAAGACTAAAACCCTAAACTTCCTTAAATCCTAAACCCCAAACGTGGCAAGAGCTTTTGCATTTTCGAGACAGCTTGGAGCTGTTGGAGCTGCGCTCTGCAGTTCTATGCAGGCCCTGAAGATCCAAGGGACCTGTGTAAGTAGGCACGGCATCATTCAGGGTCCTAGCAGCTAGCTCCCTGAGTGTTCATGGCAGATCGGAAACCACGGACTCTCTCGTTCCCGATTCCACGAGCCATCGTTCTCGCGATGACGATTCGGATGCCCATGGCTGTCAGATTTTGATGCTTGTCACATTGTTTGCATCATGTTCCTTAGTCCTACCGTTCATGATGCTCGTTTCAACAGCCAGTATCGCCACGATGGCGGTTATTACTCTGTTGTTGCTGCGACTTCCATTGTCTTGTCAAGAAAAACCCGAAGGCAAACATCTTCGTGGTTAAGACAAGCTGCAAAGTTATGGCGAGTTTGGGAGGTTGGCGGGTGGTGCTCTTGGTACTGCTTGAATCCTTACGTGTTTGGAAGCCCTTTAAGGTTTTAGGTGTATTCCTGACATTGGGGTATGGGGTCCTCCACCCTAAAGCCTTAACCACGAGGATTCGAGAGGGGAAGAAACCCCCTAGCCTTGAAGGGCTCCTTGGTGGGGTTACCTTCAAGGGATCCTTGGAAGGTTCCTTTAAGGGATGGTTGAAGGGATCCGGAGCCCTGGTAGTTCCCTTAAAGGAACCCTTATCGATCCTTAAAGAAACCCATTAAAGAAACCCTTGGGGGGACTTGGTCCTAGGTCCTCCCGGTTCCACTCAGGCCCTAAACCCTGAACCCTAAACCCTAAACGGGTTCCACTCAGGTATCCACCGCGGCGGTCTTCCTCGCCACCGGCCCGCTTGAGCTCCAGTGGCCCGGCAGCAGCGGTTTAGTTTGGGGTTTCGGGTTGAGGCTTCTTGATTTAAGGTTCCTTTGAAAGGGTACAAGGGGCTCCCTTGAGGGATCTATAGCGCTTAGGGCTATTGATACAGGGTTCAGGGTTTGGGGTCTTCAGGGTTTGGGGCTTGGAGTTCAGGGTTTTGAAGAGATTTCTCTCTGAAGTGCCTCCAGCAGTATGATTTCATCGATCTCTCGGCAAACATGTCTAAAAAGGTTTTTTCCCTCCTACCTAGCAAGGACGAAGCCCGCATAAGAAGGAGTTTAGGGTTGAGGGTTTGGGGTCTCCGGGGGGGGGATATGGGGTTTTTACTATACAAGCCAACCGAGAGCAGGTGCAACAGTCTCTCCCCAAATGAAGTTCTATATATATATATATATATATAATAGCTTTCGGTTTCAGGGTTCGCAATAGCCCTGATGCAAAAAAGGGCTGCAGAGTCGGAGAGCTTCACGGTTTGAGAGTTCGTGCAGGCTTTTAGATTGTCACGGATCGTCTAGAAGCTTCTTCTGTTTCGTCTGCTTTTCCGCGGTCCGGGGGCAGACGATCTCCCGGATTTTGCAATGCCTGCCATGATCACAGTCAGGATTCAACTGGGAAGGATTGGCAAGATATAGGGTTTGAACGGATTTAGTAGGAATTGGGTTTAGGGTTTACTGTAGGGTTTTGTATGGGTCTCGAGCTTCCTGGTGAGAAGGAAGCCCGCTCTTAGCTCTCCTCCCACAGACCGCAGACTTCCAAACCCAAAGGAACCCTAAACCCAGCAACGTCGAGGAGTTCTTCGTGCGCATTCGTTCTTGGGCCTCTGCCACCTCTAAACTGCCCCGGTTCGTCTCACATTAAAGGGTACTATAAGGGGTTCCTTTAAGGGATCTATAGGGTTTAGGGTTATTGATTTAGGATTCCTTTAAGGGGTACATACGGGTTCCTTTAAGGGATCTATCGTAGGGTTTCTTTGTGTTTCTTTGAAAGGGTGCTATAAGGGTTCCTCTAAGGGATCAATGGGTTTAGGGTTATTGATTTGAGGTGCAAGGTTTGGGGTTGCAGCCATCATCTCTCCATTATTCATCAAGCATGCTGTCCTCATTGGCGTGATGTTTTCCGTGTAGAGCTTCCCTGGCGCCGTGGAGTTTTCATGCAGTGTGACTTGGGTGTAGTAACTATATCTTGGTTGGATAGAGTTGAAGGCATGCGGATCTTCCAACGCCCTGGCACGCCGCTGGAAATATGTCAACTGTGGTTCTGTTGGTTGCAGTTCGAGTTTGACGGGCTGCTTCTGGACATTTACGTACAGGATGATCATGTGCTCGCGTATTATCCTCAATTGTGTGCCATTCACCAACATGCTTACGACAAGTTCGGACTAGTATGCCTTGTCAGTCAGGTCTCTCACTCGCATGCTCAGAAGCTAGGGGCACTGTCACGAGCACAGTCCTAACTGGCGGAAGAGCGGCAAACTACCAGGCGTCCTTGCAAGCAAGCCTGCAGCAAAAGGGTTTGAGGCGGACATTTACAAGTTTGTGCCAAAAAAGGGTTTGAGGCGTGACGTTGCAAGCCAGTTGCAAGAAGGGTTAGAGGTTCATTTTGCGATAAGCTCTCAGCCTTAACTTTAGCAGGAACATGTGGGCACAGTGGAAGCTCTCGCTGACCCTGCATGATAGGTTGGACAACTCGGGGACACACGCCCAAAAGGTCGTAGATCATGGAGCTATAAGACAGAAGGCGACGACCAACGACTACCTCGCGGTCCAGAGTCTTTCCAAGCATCACTGGTACGGTGCTCTTTACTATCAGATTGGACAGCCAGTGTCAAGTTCGCGGCTCCTGCGTCTGTGAATCTCATGCTCCAGGACTTTTCGCGCTGCACAGGTTGAGACACGTACGAAGAATCAGAGGCAAACCTGCAACATGTCAGCGAAGCATGCGCCGCCCGTTGACCATCCATCCTGCGTGGCAGGGTTGCAGAAGAGGCTTTCAGCTTGATGTGGCATGAGCGTTCTGGGTTCCGTGGAGGAAGAGTCATGCGTCGCCAGAAGCATTAAGCCGGACGTAAGCCATCTGCCACACGGGCTAGGCGGCTAGTTTCGCTCGTCAGGACAGTATTGGAAAGCCTGAATTAATTTCCCAAGCTGCTCGGGCTTGTTCTCTTGCTTGATAAACTCTCATTTAATCGAAGCCATAAGTGAACAAACAGCTACCGACGACGAAGCTTTGCAAACTGCGCCCCGGAGCTTTACCACAGGGGCTGGAATAATTAGTAATGGTTCTATTAATGTTTATTCTCTGTAGTCCTTTTGTGCTTGTACAATAATTTGCTCCTAAGCCTTATCCTAGCTATTGTAAAAGGCCCCCCCCAAAAAATGCCTGGTGTCAGGCCAGTGGTCCCCGCTTGCCGCTCCACAGGCAGGGCCCTGTTGTTGTTTGGTTGCGGAAGGGGAGGGGAAGCTGTAGGAATGACACATAACACCAGTTTTGTGAACATGCTGAGATGTATATGGAGCAGGTGATCCAAAGGAAGTACATACCCGGCCAAGAAGCAACCAGCTTAGATTCGATCTTCAGTCTGAGCTCTGGGCATCGGGTGGTTGTTTCCATCTGCTTGAAGCCCACGGTGCTCTCTAGCCAACGCTTCCCCCCCCCCTAGAGAAACTATCCAGTATCTAGTTCTCTAAATTAGGAGCACTTTTTATGTAGGTGCCCAAAATGGTACGGCAACCTTACAGTAAGGAACCCAAATTCAGAGAACTACACAACCAACTGCGACACCATTGCTGGGATTTGATCAGATCAGGTGGCTCCGAATGCTCGGGTGAGCTCACCGCCGCTCTGCTGGCGACCCCTCAACTCCCAGGACCACCCCCCAGAGAACCCAATATCCCTTAATTAAGGAATATACCTTAAATCATATTAGGGATCCTACTATAACTTAAGGTATATTCCTTAATTAAGGGGTATTGGGATCTCTCTGCCGGGCTTGCCCAAACCTCTGGAGATACGGGTGTGTTTAGGGTTTTAGGTTCAGGGAGCTTGGGGTTCAGGGCTGAGACTTTACGGTTTCCAGAAGTTGGTAGACGCCCTGGGACCCCAGGATGGATCCTTGTAAGATCCCACTTGGAGGCCCTTTTGACTTAGTAAGTCTACTTAGTATCCCCTAGAAACCCCATTATAATCCCCATAACCCACCTTACTAACCCTACTTACTAAGTCAAAAGGGCCTCCAAGCAAAGAGCGGAGAGTACATGAGAGACGAGGGCTTGTCGCGTTTCGGCTTTGGCTTTCTTGGTGCAACCAGGTCCAGGGTGGGAGCCTGGCATAATATCCCCCGGCAAACGGTGAATCATACTAGTAGGATGCTTCTTAAGCCTCATAGAGGCTCAGTGCTAAGTCCCAAATCCTAAGTCCTTAGCCCTCTGTACCTAAACCCATCTAAACCCTAAGGCTCAGGCATGTTTAGTTTACAGGGGGTCAGGAGGTTGGAATTGGGATAGTGGCTGCCAAACCAGCAGGGTCCTTACCATAGTGACTCCGGGATCACAACCTCCGGAACTCCCTACATGGCTTGAGGTTGAGCGACCAACAGAAATTAAACGTCGAGCTTTCGGGTACACTGTATATACTCGCAGGACACTGAAGTTTACGAAGAGGGTACACGCAATGGGTCATTTGTTTATGGGTGGTGGCCACCGAAGGCAAACTCCGCATGCAGCTGTCGACCAAAACCCTACCACATCAGCTGGGTGGTTGTCAAAATTATGGTCCCTCTTTTGGGTCCTTATTTTAATACGGCACCTAATATTTACGGTACCCGAAAAGAGGCCATAATTTTGACAACTACCCAGTTGCATAGCGACCTTCTCTGAACCTTGGACTTGTACCTTTGTTCTGCGGCTAGTTTCGGACGATTTCCCTGCGGTGCGACTGTCAGCTGAATCATGTGAACCTTGCTTCTTCAAGGGCCTTCATTAAAATGCCCATGACTGGCTTCTGTGGGAGTCTTGCTTATCTAAACCTAGCAGTCGAGTAGGTAACCTTTAACCTTTTTTAGGTCGTATAGCCCCTACCCATATAACCAAAAAGGTTAACCTTTACTCTAGTTCCCCATGATACCCGACAAGTATCTAAAATCCGAAACGCTAAACCCTAAAAGGCCTCGCCTGGTATCGCGAGAGTGTGAGCGTCAAAAGCCCTAAGAGCTGACTTCACGTTGCCCGGCCTCCCTCGTCCTCCGTCCATAGGGGCCCTTAGGGGGGTAGGGGGAGGGCGGCAAGGGGCCTTAATGCCCATAATAAGGACCTAAGGGCTCCGTCCTGCAGGTGCACCCCTTCACGCTCTAGCAGCCTCAGCCGATGCACGTGCGCAGTCGCTGAGCCCTGAACCCCTGAGCTCTGAAGGCCTTAGCCGCTAGGCCCGCTAGGCACCCCCAAACATCTAAGAGCCTCAGCCCTAAACGCTTCGAAAGTGTTGGGTTCGTCAGGACAGGGTGCTGGGTTTGGAGTTTTGGGGGTCCAGTCTGGGGTGGAGTCAGGTTCTGGGGATATGGGGACCCCTACCCTATAATGGGCTATATAATGGGTATATAATAGCTATATTAAGGGTATATACCTTGGGGTCCTTATTAAGGGTTTAGCTTTAGAGGCTCAGGTCCGGGTTGCAGAGCAGCTGGGGTTCAAGTTTCTGGGGTGGATGGCGGGTGCACACGTCAAGAGACTCTTCGATAGAAGGATGTCGTGACTTATGTCATATTAAACCCTAAGCCCTAAACCCTAAACCCTAAGCCTTAAAACCCTAAACCCTAACCCCTAGACCCTAAACCCAATTCATGAAGCGGATCTGCAGGCAGTGGGATCCAAACCCCGAGTGCAGTCCTCTAGCCCTAGTGTCTCACCTCAAATGCATGGCAAGCCTCGCTGCTTTCCTTCTGGCGATGTGTTGAACTGAGCAAGATCCCACCTTAGCCGGCCCTATGTCTAATATAGGCGCCTAGACTATTTTGGGCCTTATAATGATTATAGTATAATGTACCCCCAGACCCTATTCTAATTATTAAGGCCCCTAGATTATTTTGATTAGGGTCATCGCCTGTGTTGCGTATGTTGCGTAAGCTTAGAGTAATGACGTACACACTCGTGTCACTGATGCCGAGTTACCCGCCAGCCTTGCATGGATTGTCACGGTGCGAGTCTCAAAACCCTGTCAAACCCCAGGCAAGCAGGATAAGAGTAACAAAAAAACATGCTTATATGGCTCTTTCCATAGTAGATCCTGTTGGAATTCCCTCATAGGATTCTACATATGAACCCCAAAAAGGAACTACTATGGGCCCTTTCAAGATTGGACCCTCAGCCCAGAAGCAGCAGAGTGCCGCGGCTTCTGTCATGCTTGTATGCGTAGAAAGCTTAGAGTTTCCTGTGCGGATCTTCGCGCGAGCCCCTTTGCGCGGTTTCTGGTCAGATGAGGATGATGATAACGGTTCTGATCAGTGCTACAATAGCAAGCGAAATGCTACGATTGTCTAGGTTTACTGCAATTGTACTTCTAGGGTTGCTGATGTCGGCCTACTGTTGTCAAGCATCGTCACAGCCCTGGCAGCCTGTAACGATGTTGACCATGACAGCAAGGTTGGTCATGCTGCTGTGCACTTCTGTTGTGGGAGCTTCATCAATTAGTGATACTATTGCTTAGGGCTCCTTGCTGTATTTAAGCAAAATTTACCCCTCCAACCAAACCCTGTCGTAAAGCCCCTTGAAGCCCTTATTGAACCCTTCAGAGGGACCCGTATAGAAACCCTTTTCTAACCATTAAGGCCCTGAGTTTATCCAGACATTGTTCTTCTGCTTTCAGTTGCGCCCCGAGGACGACAGCAAAAAGCCCAGAAGTTGAAATCACCCGAAGCCCATGGGCCTAGGGTTTAAGGGCTTAGGGGTTTAGGGCTTAGGGCTTAGGGTTTAGGGCATAGGGGTTTAGGGCATAGGGGCATAGGGTTTGGGGTTGAGGGTTTAGTATTTAGGGCATAGGGGTTTGGGTTTGGGGTCTCTGGCCTCTTAAGCTGTCAACTCTGCATGTTGGGTCCTAGGAATGAGAACCTGTTGCCGCAAAATTTGATGATCTTTGAAAGCGCTAATTGAATCCTAAGCTATGCATTCAAGTAGAAAGTCGGGCCGAAACCCTAATCTTAAATCCGAAGCCAATCTAACTTGTCCAACCCTCTGCAACGGAGCCCCAATGAATCTAAATGAGTTGGTTCAGGATTGAGGTTTTTCAGCAAGAGGTATAGACGTTGCTCGTAGCAAGGTTGAGCATTAGGGTTTTTCAGTTGCACAGTCAAAAGGAACGTAGTTGTAAGCTGCCAGAAGAACATCGATATCCGTATACAGTGGAGAAGGCTCGTTCCTTCTAATGGTAACTTAAGTAGACTCCTTAGCAAGAGCCCAGTTGAGTGTTGAGGGAGCACGCTTTTGAAACGAACGAGAAGCACTACTTTTGAGGGCTTCGTCCTTGGGGTTCAGGGCCTAGCGTTGGAGGTTGGGGTTTAGGGTCGAGGGGTGGGTTTAGGATAATGACACAGGAAGAGCCCGGCAGGGCTTGGTAAGCAGGGCGGACGCAAGCGGTAAAGTTCAAGAATGATGAGAAGAGTTGTTGTGCGTTCGAGCCACCGGATGACCCATTTCATGCGTTGCGGACAATGAGACGAAAGAGGCTACACCATGATTTCGCTTCGGCTGTAGGCTAGTTGTTGTGGGTTCTTGTTCTCCTTTTTGACCTTAAGAGTTGCAAGTTGTGGTTTGCCGGTGGCCATGAGGCTTCCGATCCTGGAGGTAACATGCTTTGGCGACTTGCCCCCCTGCACTTGACCACCGCTTCCAGTGCTGCTTCTACTGCTTGCACATGCTGCAGCTGCTACTGTTTGGGCCCTCGCCACAACTCTTGCCAGTGCTTCCGCCCGGAATGCCACTGTCATCACTATGGTGGCCCTCGCAACAGCTGTGACTACGACCTGACAGTGACGACTCCTCGTGCCACGTTGTCGCTACCGCTGCTGTTCTGTCGATCCGTTTTTGCGATTCGTTCTTATCTTTGACTAAACACAATCGCGGGACCACAGGCATGATCGGAGTTTTCAGTCGTAGCAGGTTCCTGATGATTTGACGAGGGGTCGCATTATAAACAGGGCTTCGACGCCAGCTAGCTAGATCTTGCAGTCACTACGATAGTGTTTTTCTACATGGGCTTCTTCGCTGTCGTTTCCCAAGAATCTACAAGCTTTTTGCCTGTGCACTTCGCAGCTGTCCAGCTTCCTCTGTTTCAACGCGGGCTCAACCACCAGTGAACGTGTGGAGCCCATTACGTCAGAGCGTAGTCAGGGCTCAAGCGAGGATGCGGTTTGCGAAGTGTGCTGCTTCGAACCCCGCACCATCGCGTGCTCTCCGGAAACTTAAATGTATGTGATGTAACTCTGAACACTCTTGCCGTGAGAACGATCGTTGACATCACTCAGCACTTGTGTTTAACAGTCGTGCTAAGCTTTCAGCTTTTGACCTGGGCTCTGCGGCTGAGGCTGAGAAGGCCCTGAGCACACCCTTAAACCTTGATATTCGATAGTTGGATGCATAATCACAGCCGGCCAGCAGTAAGTTCAAGCCTTGCAGTTGCAATGAGACCACTCCGTCCATCGATCTATTTAGCTGTGTCCGTGCATTCCTTCATCGGTCGGTTTAGTGTACAGCGACTGGTACTTTCTTTCTCAACACCCGGAGGGGGTAGAGAGCGAGCGGGAGTAAAAGACAGAAGTGAACACGCAAGATGCGCCCTACACCCTAAACTCTAAAGCCTGAAGCCCCAAAGCCCATAACCGGTAAGGTCGTCGTTCCGCATTGGCAAGGCTCCCAATGGGGCAGGCCGGTCTTTGGCTGAGCGGTTGTCCAGGGTTTGCTGTTGTGGCGTCCAGGGTTCTGTGCCTTTGGAGCCTCCTCTTGCTGCGAGACTTCTATGCATGAGCTGAGATCTGGTCATGTCTGGGCTCTCGGGTGCACTTGCGCTCATCTAGAAGAACACCTTTCAGACGTTGTAAGTATTCATGAGACGAATCTTTAAATCCCACGTCACATACATATCACGCAACCGTCGCCTGACCAGGAAAGAGTTCCAAGGTTGCTTCATGGATTCCTCTTGGCAAGCCAATAAAACGTCTCGCGGCCATGTTGCTCTTGGAAGGTGATGGGTTCAGGAAGAACCCTATTCCAACTAAATATTAAGGCCCCTATACTACACCCTTATAGTAAGCCTTATAGAACCCGTCTAAGGATCTCTTTAAAGGAACCCTGGAGATCCCAGGACGTGTCCGAGTCATGTATCATAAGTAGGTAGAACATCAGTCATGCCAGCCCAGATTCCCCTGCTCGCCTTGTCTGGTAACTTTGGAGGATCTTCCGGGGGTTTGGATCAATGAACCAGAAGCCTGATTATTCAGGAATCCTAGTTTTTTTCGGGTTCTTTCTTCAAGTGGCACTGTTCTCTACGCCCAGAGCTCTATTCCAACTATACGGGCGCCTCTATTGACCAGTTCCTCTTGACGACTCTGAAGCTATGAACGCCATATTGACTATACTGTGCACCGCACTGTTTGCAAAGCCAAACGCCGAACCAGCACTGTAGGACGTACGCTAACTTGTAACCAATGACCAACAGCGGAAAATATTGGGCATGAATACATCTTGACGTAACCATTGATAAGCAAAGCGGAGAGCTCTTTTCGGTATACTATGTCTGCAAGCATGACACCTCGCGCCCTAGGCCCTAGGCCGGAAAACCGTTACAGGGACCCAGACAAAAACCCAAGCCCCGACATGGTATTCGTCCTTCCTGGCCTCGCTTGCAGGGCTGTTCCTCCTGCTTCGACGGCCTCGTTGCCGCCATCCCCGGGCAAAGGCACACCGGCTGGTTGGGGTTTGGGGGGTCGAAAGGTTTAGGAGGGCTGCGGATGTCGCTTTAGGGCCTATTCGGGGCGAGGCGACGTGCGATGAACTGTTCAACACCATGAAGTCGCTTGAGCTAAGTTGCTAGCGCGCATATCCTTCAGGCAGGGTCCGCAAAGCCATGCAGCCAGAAGTGACCATGAACCAGTTTGAGGTAACACAACTGTTCGGAAGCCCAGGGCTTCTACTTTAACCCTCGTGTGCCTCTACCGTGGAGTGACGACAATCATGCAGTTCTGCGTTGTCGTTTCCTAGTTTGCAGCAACTTTTGTGGGTACGGATGCTCGCATACAATCAACAAGTGCAAGTTTGTGTCGTACACCGGTTGCTGTACAATGCTAGTTTCGCAACCCCAGAAGTCAAACTGTTCTCGAAGCCTTTTAACTACATTCGCAACATCTCCATAGTTTTTAAATTGCGCTCTCATGGTTTACGCCTTGTTCTATTCATATGGCCCTTGATTACACCAGTATCCAGCTGGCCTTTGACTGCCATATAACCATGGAGCCCTAAACCCTAAACCATCGTTCCAGGAGGCTCTTCACGCAAGCTTCTAAACCCTAAACCCTAAACCCCTAAACCCTAAACCCTAAACCTCAAACCTCACAGCCCAAGCAGTACCGGCCCAAACTCCAAAGCCACGCTCCGGAGACTCCGAAACGGAGAGTAGAAATCCGAACGCCAAGCCTGAGACGTAACCTCTGCCACGGGTTTAGGGATTCAGGGGACTTGCTATTTCGAATGCCTGGGAGGGAGAGAGAGAGAGAGAGAGAGAGAGAGAGAGCAGCCCTCCGGGCGGGGGCTTGCCCTCAAGCCTTGTGAAAGAAAGAGAGAGAGAGAGAGAGAGAGAGAGAGAGAGCGGGGACTTGGTAAGATGGCTTACCGGCAGTCTGAGAAGTAGCACGGGCGCAGCTGAATATTTGTAGCATTTTTCGAAAGCTTTTTGCTAAGTAAACACCAAAGATGAAGATCAGCAAGAAAGGGCGAGCCTCTCCCCTGAACCTTAAACTGCTAAGTTCTTTCCCCAAAGCCCTCCTGAATCCTAAACCGCAGCTCCCGGCTGTCAGCTGTCCTCGCCTGGTACTTTAGGGGCCGAAATATTTCCCTATAGTTTTTTGAAGGTTCCTCATTTTGCCTATAGTATAATGGGCCCTGAAACCCTATTCTAATTGAGGGCCCCTGTGGTATCGCCGAGTCGCGAGTGGCAAAAGAGCCGCCGCTGCAGGCTCGTTCTTTACCCAGCCCCGGAGCCCACGCCCGTCGTGACCGCTGCCCGCACCGCGCCCGCGCCGGAGCCGGCCCCAGTTCACTTCTTGTATAATTAGGTTCTCATGTTTGATCTAGCTACAAGACGCTGTATCTTTTCATATGTATGTATATATATATATATGTAGAGATACACATCTATATCTATTGGTCGGTAGGTAGGTAGGTAGACAGGTAGATGGATAGATAGAGAGAAAGAAGAATAGATGGATTGGCGGATTTGTTTTGGTTTTGGCTTTTCGATTATGAGTTTTGTGTTTGTTTCAGCTTTTGGATTTTCCTGGGACGATTTCTTAATCGGGCACGTAGGGTGAGTAACATTTTTTCAATGGAGACTCTTATGTTTAGGGGACCACAGGTGCTGCAGGGACCCTGGCCGGGCGAGCAAACCCTACTCCCTACCCGAAAAAGGGGCTCGACGCCTTTGTAAAAGGGTTCATAGAGGACACGAGCGAGATTTTTTGAGCCTCCGAGTTGGACACTGCTCCGCTGAGTGCTGCAGCGGTGGCAACGACGACGACGACTACTACTACTACTACTACTATTTCTGCTGCTACTGCTCTTGCTACTGCTACTACTGCTGCTGCTATTGCTACTGGTACTGATGCTGCGACTGCTGCTGCTACTGCTACTGCTACTGCTACTGCTACTGCTGCTGCTGCTGCTGCTGCTCCTGCTACTACTACTACGACGACGACTACTACTACTGCTACTGCTACTGCTACTGCTGCTGCTACTGCTACTGCTGCTACTACTACTACTACTACTGCTACTACCACTACTACTACTACTACTACTACTACTACTACTACTACTACTACTACTAGTACTAGTACTAGTACTAGTACTAGTAGTAGTAGTAGTAGTAGTAGTAGTAGTAGTAGTAGTAGTAGTAGTAGTAGTAGTAGTAGTAGTAGTAGTAGTAGTAGTAGTAGTAGTACTAGTACGTACTACTACTGCTACCTGCTACTGCTACTGCTGCTACTGCTGCTGCTACTGCTAATACTAGTACTAGTACTAGTGCTACGGTGAATGGAGGAAATCTGGCACCACCTACACGCAGTGTTTCGAATACACATCCAAGCAACAACCCCGCGCCCCCTTTTTAACATTGACGACAGATCTCTTGGGGCGGTGCAAGATCTCTGTCATTGGAACGATTTTGCAAAACCCCATGTTCATAGCAATGTTAAGAAGGGGGCGAGGGGTGAAGCTACATAACATATCTGAAAAGCGGTGCAAGATTTCCTCCATCCACAGTAGTATTAGTATCAGTATTAGTATTAGTAATAGTATTAGTAATAGTACTAGTACTAGACTAGTAGTACTACTACTTCTACCACCATCACTACTACTACTACTACTACTACTACTACTACTACTACTACTACTACTACTACTACTACTACTACGACGTCGACGACGACGACTATTATTAATTACTTACTGCTTACCACTATTATTATTATTATTATTACTACTACTACTACTACAACTGCTACTACTACGTCTGACCTAAATAATCACGCGTGTAATCAATGAAAATTGGAAGTGAGTATGTGCTTGAAGACGGCATTTTGCTGACCAACTGCATGTCCACAAATTTGCAATTTCACAAGAGTTGGACCTAACGCCCTGCCACGTGTACTCAGCCAAGCAGGAGGCAAAATACTACTACTACTACTACTACTACTACTACTACTACTACTACTACTACTACTACTACTCCTGCTGCTGCTAATGGCTCGTAGTAGTGCTGGTTCTTGTGCTATTGCTGATGCTGGTAGCAGCTGTAGTAGGATAAGGTAGAGGGTTGGAAGTTGTAGTAGTAGTGCCACGACAACAACAACAACTGCTGTTGCTGCTGCCGCTACCATTTGCGCTGCCACTACCACCACCGCCACGACGACGACTGCTACTGATACTGTAGTGCTACTGTTACCGCTACTCCTACTGCTACTGCGGCCACGACCACGACCGCAGCTACTAATACTAGTACTAGTCTAATACTGTGACGACGGCTTCGCAGAAGGAGTGCCAGCGCCAGTCGCAAGACTTGGCTTTGCCAGCTGATGACAGGAAGGTTAGCAAAGCTGATCTGGCTTGTACTGAGGCGGCGCCTGGCGCCAAGCTGGCAGCCGCCCTTGCTGAGGCCCCCCAAGAGGCCTCCGACAGGGTTGTTCAGACGTAGATCGTCGGGCCCAGTAGTAGGAGCCTATGCTTTCCGAGTCGAGGCAAGATTCCTGGGTTCTTGTTAAGGAATCTAATTCAAGTTACTATAATAGGGATCAAAAGCAAGTACTATTGTTTCCTTATTATGGTAACTCAATTTAAATCCCTTACTAAGAACCTAGATTCAAGAGTTAGGAGTGAGGACTTCAGTGTAACGAGTTTCAAGGTTCCAGTTTCGGATGTCGTGGGTTTGCTTGTTACTTAGGCTGCATGTTTCGCCAGGCATGAGAGTTCTCGTAACGGCCGGTAGGGAGTGGAACCAGGCAATTTTTGGCGTCTCTTACCTTGGTTATATAATCCAATCATGGCGGGCCTTCTCGTACGCAAGTGTCGACTGGAAGGAACCGAACAACAGTTGTGCCACTGCTGCATGCACGCAGGATGTGCTCCCTGTGAACAATGGCTACACTGCATGCATGGGGCAAGCAGTGGCAGCATCTCGGCCTGACGTGAGGGGATTTGCGTGTTCTGAATTTTTCCCTGGTTTGATGGGTGGGCTGCGCTACTTTGTCGTCCTTGTGGCCTATCTCTTTAGGGTCTATATTGGCGCATTCTCAGGGTGCGTCTCGCTCGCTGCCATATCTTGAAATTGAGGCTGTTTCTGCCGAGTGCCTTTGCCCTTCCAGGTTTTGGTGAACAGCTTGTGTTCCTCACCCTTACACTGTACACAAGCCAACCGGTAAACCAGATGTCCGAAGCTCCTCGGTTTTCTACATGTCAGCAAGCTCCGGAATCGGGCCAAGGCTCCGGCACTCACAGGCAGAACCCCAAAACCCTATCGCCCAAGTCCCAAATACCCAGGAAACGGAGACAACGGTGGCTACGGTTCAGGAAGTTCCATGCGAACCGCAGGTGGTGGTAGAGGGCCTGGAGCTCAGGTTTCAGGGCCCGAAGCCCTAAACCCTAAACCCTAAAGCCCTTAAACCGGGGTTAAAGTTCTAGTAAAGTTCTAGTAAAGGGTTGTGCCAAGACACCACAGTGGATAGCTGCATCACAGTGAGAAACACCAATTGGGAACTTCAATACCTTGCACAGAATAGTCGCCAGGTGCTCTACTTAGCTTTGAAAGTATTGGTGTGGGTGTTGTTGTGCTCACGCCTGTTGGATCATGGTTGGCAGGGTGATGATTCGAGGGCGCTGGCGAGGAGACTGGTCTTGCGGTTTTGGACCTTAAACCCTAAACCCCAAAAAAACCAGATTTCAGTTGTTTTGGGCTTTAGGGGTTGGCGGTCTAGGAGTCTAGGATCGAGGGGCTAGATGGCGACGTCATCGAATGGGTCGTGGAGTGCCGAGGCACATTCGCAAAGTTGCATACCAAGCCAGCGATGATGGAGGACGGGGGTAGCTCTTCAGAGCAGTATGAGCAACTTGGGTTTTTGCCATGCGGATTGCATTGCTCTGCACACGACTGGACGCTACAGAGCAGCTTTGCATTACTTTGGCGGCATTCTTTGTGCTTCTCCGGCTTGCCGCTTGGCTCAGCTTCCATGATCAGGTGGTAGCTCGAAAGGGACAGGCCCGTGCACGAGAGTCAGAGAGAGTGCTCCGGGTCGATGCAATGACGAAGTTGAGCCTGGTCCTGAAGCAGGAGAATGCCCTAGCCGATGTTTGCCGTGCTCTACCCTCGGCATGGCCGAAACTCCGGAAGACCTCGAAGCTTTACATGTGGCGCTTGGATGAGCTGAAGCTGCACACCCTGCAGCAGATGCTCATCGAGGACCTGAACCTTGTCTTCGCTGATCTCTTCGAGCTTTGTGAACGCGGTGACTCCGAGTGCGTGTGGATTTTGCTCTCCCAGGGGATGCCGCTCGTCAGCTTGAGCGTGTGTTCTACGAGATATGCTCTGTGTCGGATGTGTGTGTGTGTGTGTGTGTGGGGTTGTGACAGAGCATTGGCAGTGCAGTCCTATCATGTCTGAACTTCATTTGGATATGCTTCTCACACTGGCGAGAAGCATGGCGTTCAAACTCGACCTGCAGGTGCAAACAACTTGTCACGTAATTGAACATCTGTCGGTGTCAGCAGCCCCTCATTCGCGCCTGTCCAGTGCCTGTTGTACACGTGAGCACGTATGCCTGGCGAGAAAACATCACTCAAGAACACCTGCAGAATTGACGGTGCACGTCGCTGGTTCCAGTGCTGTCCACCTCTTTAGTTGATTGAACCAAGTCCTGCCACAGAGCATCGCGTCGAGTGTGGGTTACGAATAGCTTGGCAAATACAATCGCGAAGAACGATCATTGGAATGCCTTAACGATCAGCTACATCACGTCAATTGAATACATTGCGGGGCATCGGGACAATTCAGGTGCAAAGACTGATGCGCATGCCGATCGCACGTGCTGCACCGCCGCAAACACCGCCACCGCCACCGCCACCGCCACCGCCACGACCACCACGACCACCACGACCACCACGACCACCACGACCACCACGACCACCACGACCACCACGACCACCACGACCACCACGACCACCACGACCACCACGACCACCACGACCACCACGACCACCACGACCACCACGACCACCACCACCCCACCGCCACCGCCGCCACAGCCAGCGCCAGCGTGCCGCCGCCTCCGCCGTGACTGCGGCGGCTTGAACTGCGAGAGCTGCTCCTACTACGACAGCGGCCATGAGCACACACGCAGATCTTACACTCTGAATGGACAAAGCTAGCTACTGGCTCTAGAACACCAGTACAGGTTCGAGTTCTTATCATCATCACGAGAACCAGTTGGAACTTGACAACAACCGCCAACACATCCGGAACATAGAATAGAAACAAAGACAACAAGTCGTTCTGCAGCACTAGTTATCGTCCTGGCTCTGCTATTGGTAATTGTGTAGGAGAGAGGGAGAGGGAGAGAGAGAGTGTGTGAGAGGGGTAAGAATCAACTCGACAACCCACCTGAATGCGAAAACCCCTGGCCGCTCGCAAGGAATCCGAAGCAGCGGGACCCGGAAGGAGCGACCTTGCTCCTGGGTTCTTGTTAAGGAGTTTACTTAAGTTACCATAATAAAGAAACCATAACTTACATATATATATATATATACATGTATGTATATCTGTCTATATACATATAATATATATATATATATATATATATATATATCCCTATTATGGACTTCAGAATAAAATTCCTTAGCAAGAACCCAGGCTCCAGAAGGCAACCCACAGCGGCTCCGTCACCATCTTAAGGCTCCTCGTCGAGAAGGGCGTCGTTTTGAATGCTAAAGGCTCCTACGGCTACACCCCGCTCCTTGGCTGTCGAAAGGCCAAAAGTGGGAGTTTCCGAAAATTAGAGGTACCTCATTTTGGGGGTCCTTGTCTACTATTTAGGGTATGATAAAAGGGTCCCATATTTCCGGAAACGCCCACATGTTTTTTTTTGCACTTGAAGTCGAAGAATGCAGAGCCTCTGAGACCGTTTCTGTCCGCCTTATGCTCCAGGCTCCACGAGGCCTGCTACCTGGGGAACCCCGAGGTGGGTGGTTGTCAAAATTATGGCCCCCTTTTTGGGTCCTTATAACATAGTACGGCACCTAGTATTAAGGGTACCCAAAAAAGGACCCTAATTTTGACAACCACTCAGGTGTGTGAGGTCCTTCTGAGTGTGAAGGCCAATGTAGATGCCTTGAGCAAGAACGGATCTACACCTCTATTGGTGGCAGCACGAGAAGGCCACAATGCAATTTGCGAGTCCCTCCTCAAGCATAACGCAGATGCGGACGATGGTGGCGACAAGGGATGGACGCCACTTTCCGTCGCAGCAGGTGAAGGTCACGTGAATGTTTGCGAGACCCTCCTCAAGTACAATGCCAATGTGCATGGCTTTGCGGCCGATGGCCGCTTCGAGCGAAGTGCTCTGCAGGAGGCCATCAGCGACCGAAGAAGAGTTTAAACCCTAAACCTAAACCTAAACCCAACACCATAAACCCTAAACCCCTAAAGATCCAAGGTGTTCACGGTTCGTTTTCACACCAGCGCATATGAATTGCAAAATCAAGCCAGGCCGCAGAACAGGGGCACGCCAACGTCGTTGGCCTCCTCCTGGAGTCCAAAGCGGATGTGCACCACACCTTTGATGCTGTTCCTGAATGATGCGTCGTTTTTTGCTTGGAGGCCCTTTTGACTTAGTAAGTAGGGTTAGTAAGGTGGGTTATGGGGATTATAATGGGGTTTCTAGGGGATACTAAGTAGACTTAGTGCCTCCAAGTGCTGGAGGTATATGGGATGGTAGGGTGGTTTAGGGCTTGGGTTTTTGGGGAGATGAGTGCTACCGGCATCGCTGGTTCTTCACTGCGACTCGCACTGTAAACCCGGTAACACCTCAGGAGGCAAAAAGGGCTCGAGAGTTTTAGGAGACAAAGCCGGGTCCGATCGCACGCATGCTGCTGTTTGTTTCATCTGTCTTGAAGACCATCAGGGAAGTTGTTGCAAACGGTATGTTTCGGATTTCTCAGGGATGTCTATGGTGTAAGTATGGCACCAAAATGCAACGGGGATTTTGGTCGCGAGGTCTAAAGGGATGGTGTTCGCTCTGTTGCTTGGCAGAGCACGGCAGCTACAGCTATCAAGCTGCAGCTGGGAGATAGGAGAGCGAAGCATACTAAGCCCTCTTCGCCCAGTCTGTCTCAGACGTCCCAAGCCACGAGTATTCCCTGTTGAACTTTACAAGTAGGTCCTAAGCCCTCTAAACCCGAAGGGCCCTCAGCTGGGATCCGAAAAGCCATGAAGCCTCCCAAGCAGAGCTCAAGTTTCGAGCCCGAGCCCGAAATGGGGGTTTCCGAAAACAGGGGACCCTAATAAAGTATCCTACATAGTAGGATCCTTATTATCCTTATTATAAGAACCCCAAAGTAAGGTACCCCTAATTTTCGGAAACCCCCAAATGCTGAGGATGAGGGTGGCGGGCAGAACCGGCGGTGGACGGCGGCAGAGTTGGCAGAGAGAGCAGGGCACAGCAAGATCGCGAACATGCTCATGTCCCAGGCCGGAGGCTTAGTATAGGGACCTGAATCATTGGAACAGACCTATACTACAAGCCCTAAAGCCCCAAACCCTTCAACTCCAAACCCTAAAGACCCTAAAGCTCATACTACCAACCCCACTGCAGGTGATGGCATCGAATTGTCTCCTCGCTGCGGTTCAGCTTAGAGGGTTCCAGTCCCTTCAGACCGGAGCAAAAGGGGTTTGTTGAATATTTAGCACTAGTGTTTTCGGCTTTCCTGAGTATAACACTAGTATTTCTTAGCGTTCCCGGATATACGTATAGGTAATAAGTCATAGTTACAGGCATAGAAAGTAGTATTCCTCGATTTGCTGACTTCCCTGCTACTTGTATGGTAACCCTTAGCTTACCTTTGGTTAGTAGGGAATGGAAGAATGGTAGTAATAGTAGTTATAATTGTACCCCCATTCCTCCACTCCCTACCAACCAAGGGTAACCCTTAAACCGTGGAACCTCCCTAAACCCTAAACCCTAAACCCCTAAACCCCTAAACCCACGCCTTGTTTTCTTTCGAGCAAAGCCTCCGGCTCAGGATTCCGACCCCTCTTCCAGGCGAGTTTGGGACGCCACCCAGCGGCTCAGATTACCTGTTCCTCGGCTCCCCCCAAAAATGGGAGTTTCCGAAAATAGGGGACCCTAGTATGGTACCCTACATAGTAGGATCCCTATTATAAGGAACCCCAAAATCAGGTACCCCTAATTTTCGGAAGCTCCCGAATCTAAAGCCGAGACTCCCAACCCCCTGCCTCAGTCATAATGGCATTCTGGCTCGGAAGGAAACGAGGCGTCAGACATAAGAGAGTCTTAGCCCTTAAGCCCTATTTCACCCCAAAAAACCTCCAAACTCTAAGCCCCACGCTTTAGGGGTTTAGGGTTTAGGGGTTTAGGGTTTAGGGTTGAGGGTTTTTCAACTCCTCCTTTCAAAGTCGAGGTTCACTTGCCGCTGGGCCGTTGCTTCCCTTCTTTGAGTGCTCCCTACAGGAAGGTGCCCTTCGATCTGGAGCCAGGGCCCAACCTGGCAGCCGAATCGAATAAGAACCGCCCAGGTATGATTCAAGGTTTGGGGTTCAGGGTTTAAGATTCATAGTCCCTTTATGCCTCTGCTTCATGTGCTGCAAAATCCTGTTCTCATTATATTAGCGCTACTTCTGAACTGAGCATCAGCATCTGCAAAGCCGCATAGCTAGTTCGTTATCAGTATTGCGTCAGCAGCAGAGATGTTGATACTCTTTATTAGTTTGCGTAATTGTAGATGAATTGTACCAGCACCAATAGAAGCCGTAGCTCTATTGATGTGCCTTCTGGCGATGCGCTAGATTTGTTATAGAATTGAATTATGCCTGTGTCTCACAATCCATAGCCCCATCCAGGCCCTAAGCGGTTCTGTAAGTTTCCTGCTCTTGTTTGCTGGGCACCGGCCTGTCGCTAAAACGTGTCACAGTCACGAAAGAAGTAGCAAGACCGCCTCGAGAAGGGACGAGAAAAGACGGCGCGCACTCCATGAGGCAGAGTTTCACGTGGCAGCTTCCGATGCTTTTCATGGTTCATATTGAGAATCCTGCAGGCTTTTGGAGTTTGCTTTTTATGTGCGTTTTGTCCTAATGCGAATTCTGCAGGCTTTTGGAGTTTCCATGTTATACGTGTTTTGATGCAGTTTTGGCGCCAGCTTTTCTCAGATACTGGGACCGTGGTGTTGTTCTGCAGCAACGTTTGAACGTGCGACCCGGTTATCGTCGTCGGTGTGAGAGAGAGGGAGAGCGACAGAGAATCAATCTACAGTAACAGGCACAGTCGTACGGTGAACTTACGAGGCACAGGGGGAGCAACCATAGCAAGTTTGTGTTTGCTAGTCTTGCAGCGCGGAGTCGTGGCAGTTTTACTTAGAATCACGTAGTGGTGTGATGACGAAGGGCTTTTATGCAAAGGCACCGTACGAAGGGTAGCAGGCCTGTACGTGTGCAGTGGTTTTTCGCACGACGTGGCAAGCACACATTTACCAGCTCTCAATTCAATGAGAAGGCATCTACCAAAACAGTAATGTTTAGGATAGCTTTGTAAGTTGAGTGGCATCATCCTGTTCGTAGATTTCGAAGGACGTGTCCTCCGACACGGACGCCTGGAGCCCAGTGATGCCTGGCAGGGCGCAGAGTGTAGAGTGCCGAAATAATATGGACGCCTGAGCAATTAAGGATGCTATTCCTTGGGGTTCTTCCACACATTTAGATCACAAGTAAAGGTAACCCCCAGTCTGTCACTGAAGGACCCCGTGCTTGCTGGTCCAGGATTTTTAAAGGACTGGACTGTGTTGCGACTATAAAAGTCCTCAACCTGAACCGCGGTCGCGTCCTGAACGCCAATGCCTTGTCTGAGCCTCTGCTTGAAGACGGCCAAGCCAGGCTCTTTTTCTGCCCAAGAGCCGAAACCCTAAACCCCTAAACCCTAAACCCCACATCCCTGAAACATAAACCCGAGTGAACGTCTTTGCTGTCTTAGCTCTGCAGGCTTCTCACTTTCGCCCCGAAGGTGAAGTGAATCATCCGAAGCCCGAAACCGGAAGGTTTGGGGTTTGCGGGTTTCGGGTCTTAGAGTGAGCAGCCGAAGGACCCTAATAGAGGAGCTTCATAATAACTATACTATTATGGGGGTTCCTGATTTTAAAGTAAAATGTAGAAAACTGTTCCGCAAAATCTTTTTCTATTTATTGTAAACCTTCAAATCCTCAGAAAGCACCCGAAAGCACTGCTGCCATGACCCAGGGTTCTGTGGAGCTCGAGACGCCTTCTGGAACCGTGCTTTGGCTTGGCGTTATCTTGCAGGAGCCTTTAAAGAGGGATGTTGACGGAAGAGGGCATAGGGTGCATGATGAACTAAACAGCCCCTAGACCAGTGAGTTTTCAAGCCACGCCAGACCCGGTGAAATCTTGATACAAAAGCCTCTACGAACTCCTGTAACACGTTACTTCAGTGTTTATAGTTCTGAAAAGGACACAGGGGAGGAGGAGGAGGAGGCTAGGGAGCAGAAGAGGCAGTACCTTCAGACTTCAAGCACCCCTGGGGTAAGGAATATACCAAGAAAAACATAAGGTACATTCCTTCAGACCTTAAGAAAAAGGGGCTTCGGAGTCTCTGAGTAGCGGTGGTTGTGTGTTGTTGGGTCGCAAATCGCAGGAGGAAGTGGTACTGCGACAGCAGCAATCAGGAGTAGTCGAGCTTGCCGTCGTCGGGGAGACCAGGTAACGCCAACGAGGATGATGGCGATTCTGTTGATTCTGCGGCTTAAGATGCGGGTGTCACAGTTACGTGAGCTGGCGATGATTTGAGTCTGAACGGAGAGTCGCGTAGGATCATAGGTGAAAATGGTGACGACAGCAGCTCAGGAGTAGGACCAAGGATGCCAAGGCCAACAGCAACAGCTACAACATGGGAGTTTCCGAAAATAGGGGTACCATATTTTGGGGTCCCTTATAATAAGGATCTTACTATTTAGGGTACTGTATTAGGGTCCCCTATTTTCGTAAACTCCCACATAATTGAAAGCAGGACTCAAAACGAAGCCAACATCAAGAGCACAAGCAGTACTCAATGCAGAGGCATGAGGCGCAACAAGCACAAAGAGCAACTGCAGCACCGCCGCAAGCGGGAATGGACACCCAGCGACTTCTGCTGCCCTAAACCCTAATCCATAAAAGCCTAAGCCCAGACGAGCTTTCGACTTATTGTACTGAGGCAACGACGGCTGAGCTGGGCCCGGATGGCCTGCCTTCCGTAGGCCCAGCAGCTTCTGAATTTCTTGCAGCAGTTGGCACTGCGGCGGTTATCCATCTATCTATATAGATGAATATGTGTATATATATACACACATACTTACATTGAAGCACATGCACACACATGCATACAGTATCATACAATGTGTTTTTGCAAGTGGGTCAGCGTTTCATTTGGCCGTAGCTTGGGCCTTCCCAGTGTTCTGTTTCCCTCTCTTAAGCAGGTTCTCTAACTCGAGTTGCCCCGGCCCCTCCCCCCAATGCATGCACGAAATCCTGCCCCGGTCATATCCTGGATGAGTGTACCGGCAGAAACACATCTGCATGCCTTTTGGGTGGTGTACCGCTGCATGAGGGCAGGTCGGGGAGGTGATAGCTCTCGACTGTGATGGGTGGTGGAACGCTTTAGTGGTCGCGGTTTGTATACTGCATTTCAACCATAGATCTGCCGCAGAGACGCTGCGAGCCACCTCCGACGACGAAAGCAACAACAGCAGCAGCGGCAACAACAACAACAACCCCCGCTGCTGCTGCTGTTGCTAATATTTACGACATTACGACGACTGCGGCCACGACTGCTGCTACTCTCACACTCTTGTCCTCAAACCCCAACCTTTTTGACCCTAGACTTTGATCAGTACGTAGTAGTTCTTCTGTAATGCTACAAGAGTTGGAAGGACTAGGACCATTAATAGCATCCCTTCTAGTTTGCTTATACTACACCAGAACTATCCCCAAAACCTATTGTAGACATTCTTAAACCCTAAACTCCTGAAACCCCCAAAACCCCAAAGACCCTTTCGATGAAAAAAGAAGCCCTTTTGAGGGGGAAAAAGAGGGGGGAAAAAGGCTCGTTTGAGATATAAAAACATTTTGAGAAGAAGCCCTAAACCCTAAACCCAAAAACCCTAAACCCTAAACCCGACTAATAGGTTGGGAGGAGCCAATGTGTTTTCGCCGGTACTGGAATCCTCGCTGTGGTTCGTCCGAGAGTGAGTGCTGAAACCCTAAACCCTTAACCCTAAACCCTAAACCCTTAACCCTAAACCCTAAACCCTAAAAACCCTAAGCCAAAGGCCCTTTTTGAGAGCCTCTCCGCCCGATGACAGGCTCCATCGGCCACGCGACTGGCCGCCCCGCCATCCTTAGAGCTCTCGACCTTGGGTCTTGAGGGGGACCCTTCTAACTTTAAATCTTTAAAGGGTTCCTTTGAAGGTTTAGGGTCTTGAGGGGGATCTTAAAAGGATCCTGAAAGGGGTGTTCTTAAATCCAGGGAATAGGGTTTATCGGGTTTAGGGAATACCTTCAAGCCTGCAGCAAAAGCGTTTAGGGAATAGGGTTTCAGGGTTTCGTGGTTTAGGGTTTTGGGAACAGGGTTTCAGGAGGGGAGCTCTTGTTATGGAACTTGGGGTCAAGATTTTATAGAGTTTTGCATTTGTCCGAAGCGTGCTCTCGCTAAGAACCTTCATATGTAGTTTACAGCTTGTTCTGCGCGTGTTTTGGGGTTCTGTTACGCGGCGTCATTGGTTTTTATAGGATGGAGCACGAGGGCCCCTAAACCCCTTAGCCCCTAAACCCTAAACCCCTAAACCTTAAACCGTGACACACAGAACTCAGTTGGTACATCTGACGAAACGCTCCGACCATGGCTGGGCTACATTTGGGGCTATGCGATTTGTTCAGCAATTTCTTGTATGCTGTGGTACCAAGAGATCCCAATACCCCTTAATATACCTTAAACCATAGTATTAAGGCCCTATAATTTCGGGTATATTCCTTAGTTAGGGGATATTGGGATTTCTGAGTAGTAGCAAGAGAACTAGCAGGCCGTCTCCATGGGCACAAACTGCAGTTGCAGCAGCCGCACGGTTGATGATATAAATCCTGCATTACCCATAATAAGGAATATGCCATAATTCCCATAGTTTAGGGTCCTTAAGGTAGTGCAAGATTTATATCATCAACCGTAGTGTCCGGGCTCCTTGCCCCACCATCACGTCTCGAGGAGAGACAGAGGGTTCAACTAATCCTCTGCTTGATTATCCAAAAGCTTCGACCCAAACCCCAAAACCCTCAACCCTAAACCGTGTGAGCGCCGAAACCCCTAAACACCCTAAAACCTAAACCCTAAACCCCTAAACCCCAAACCCCAAAACCCTAAACCCTACACCCCAAACCCTTTTCCGGTCGCCAGGGGACTGCAAGCGCTGCTGCTTTCATCCCAAGGGTCGGTGCCAGAACGGCCATGACTGCAGGCTCCTTCCGCATCTTCACGGTTTAGGGGTGTAGTATAGAGACCTTAATAATTACCTATGCTATTTTGGTGGTTCCTTGTTGTAAGTATGGTATAATGGGCCCGAATATTAATTGCTCGACAGCAACATCAAGCACAATGCGAATCTTTGCAATTTGACCCTTGGCGAAAAATCTGACCATTAAGGTCCTTATCTTTCTTGGCGTCCCTGTAGCCGATTGAGTGCCTGCCTCCGATGCTTACGATTGCTGTAGGGTGAGCTACCTGCTGGCAGACTCCGGAATTGGCAGGACCTTCGGGATGTCGCGTCGCCAGGAGAAGTCTCTTGCTATTTTTGTTAATAAGTTATTAAGGTTATTATGATTATTATTGTCATTGTAATTGCTATTAGCATTGTTCTATGTTGTTATGTTACTATCATTATTTCCATGTGGATAGGTTCAAGAGACTCGTGCCAAGTGATGCACACCTTTGTCAGGTTCTGTCATTTTGACCACGACAAGCGCCGTCGTGCAGGCTGGTGCTTGGCCCGTAAGTCTTCTATATGGGAGTTTCCGAAAATAGGGGACCCCAATATAGTACCCTAAATAGTAAGATCCTTGTTGAAAGGGCCCCAAAATGAGGTACCCCTAATTTTCGGAAACTCTAAACCCTAAACCCTTTATAGAACCCTTGTAGATCCCTTTCAGGAGCCCTTTAAGGATCCTTATGATCAAGGCAGCTGGCTTTAACGGCATTTAGTGACACCGAGATCCAGGTCCATCGCAAGTCGGCCCGCATGCAGGTGTCAAGAAGAAGGGCAGTCGGCAGCTGTCCCCGGACAGCAGCATGACAGGCGGGAGCTACTTAAAGGATCATTCAGGGGACATAGTAAGTAAGGTTATACATAAGGTAACTGTACTTAGTACTACTTATAACCCCAAGTAATGTACCTATAACCTCACTTACTAAGTCCCAGGATCCTCCAAATAGTGAGGTCCGGAAAGACAGGGGGGGGACCCGACACCCAGACCTCCAGGCGCAAGAGTTGCCTCCTTGGGAATTTCCGAAAATAAGGGGTACCTTCGTATAATAGGGATCCTACTATTTAGGGTGCTATTTGAGGGTCCCCTATTTTCGGAAACTCCCCCTTGGCGCTCCCCTACTCCTCAACCTTCAGCTCTTAAGCTTTGGATGATTCCTCGGACGACCTCAGACTCCCATGTTGCAACTCCTCCGGCACACGCGCGAAAGCTGCCGAATTTTCCGAATCCGGTGCTAGAGAGAGGTAGTCAACCAGGGTACCGGCAATCCCTAAACCCTAAAACTTAAACCCTAAACCCTAAAACTTAATCCCTAAACCCTAAACCCCAAAACTGAAACCCTAAACCCTAAACCCTAGAAGATGCTGCCCGCACAGGCTCAGGCGATGGCACCTCCCCAGTCTTAACTCCGGCCATGGGGTGACACCGGCCGAAGGTTAAGGGGTTCGTCAGAGGGTTTCTGGGCCCGAGCTAGGGGTTTATAGAAATTGTTAAGGGTTTGGGTGCCAAAAACGTTTTCGACGAAACGTTTTCAACGAAACGTTTTCAACGAAACTTTTCAGCGAAACTTTTCAGCGAAACTTTTCAACGAAAGTTTTTCCTTTTGAACCCACACCTGAGTTTGGGGGGGGGGGGAGGGGGCCAAAAATGCGTGCTTTTCAGCGAAACGTTTTTCGTTTTGGAACCACTTAGGCTTGGGGGCTGGGACTGACTGGCTGCTGGATTGCGCTGTTTGCTGGGGCTGCTGGGACGGCTGGGGCTGCTGGGGCTCAAACCCTAAACCCTAACTCCGAACCATCAATAGAAATTGGTCGAATGCATGGAAGCATTCGAGACTGCTTGGGA
This sequence comes from Symbiodinium sp. CCMP2592, assembly GCA_905221615.1. Taxonomy (NCBI): domain Eukaryota; class Dinophyceae; order Suessiales; family Symbiodiniaceae; genus Symbiodinium; species Symbiodinium sp. CCMP2592. The sequence goes on from CAJNDT010003668.1 coordinate 1,209,175, forward strand.
TTTTCAAAAAAAAAGCTTTGTCGGAAGATGTTGTGAGGTCGCTTAACGACATATAAAGGGGGCCTTGACAAAAAAGAGAGGGTCAGCCTTGCGAGAAAGCGAGGCCCTGACTGGAGCGGGTTCCCGGCCTGGGCGTGCTCAGGTCCCCGCCGCCTTGCATTACGGGATGATCAAGCACGACAGGCGCGCAAAACAACTTCAACTTGCTTGATGCTTGGGACTTCCGACTGGCAGGCCGGGGGCACGTTATGAGCTGGCAGAGGCGATCCAATGCCGCGGATTCCTTTACTGCCACAAAACCGGTGAGTCGATGCTGGCATCGGCCTCACCCCAGTTGCGCGCAAGGCACTCCGGCAGCATTTCGAAACCAATTCGCCTGTGAGGTCAAAGGAATGATCGTGGTGAACGATACCCTCGGCGACAAGCTCGTGCTGTCGGAGTCATGCGTCAAAGTTCGAGCTCCAGGCTTGCGTTAGTCTTGCAGACATGTGATTCTTGCCAGCTCGGGAGTATAGCCCGCGCGGCCTACGATGCTCCCAAACAATACGATGCCCAGGACTGGTCGAACTTGCAAGAAAGAGCGAGCCAGCGAGAGAGAGAGAGAGAGAGCGAGTGAGAGAGAGTGAGAGTCAGTGAGTGTGTTGGAGGCGTCGCTTGGACGAGAATGCCTGATTCAAGCAGGGCTGAGCAAGGCCAGTGAGCGCTTTTCGTCCTACGCGAAAGAGCTCCTAGCTCCAACTCTCACCTTGAAAGGCAGTAAGCCATGGGAAGGCCGAAACTTGTTGTCGCCGCCCATTGTTCTTGGTGAGATTTTCATGCCCTGCTCGGAGTTGAAGATGAGTTCAGAAGCTGCCGAACTTATCGGCGTCGAGCTACGCAAAGCCCGCAATCTTCACATCGAGTGTTCTCCCACAAGTGTACGCACGGTCTGCCGAGAGGTGGCGTGCCTGTTGCAGCACCGGTGGGGAAGTAGGTTCTGGCCTCTGCTGGCCGCCGGGGATGTTGATGGGTTGACTGCAGAGGCCCGAGCTATACGCTGGCCCAAACCCGTCAACTCTCTTTCCACCCTGTACAGGCTGCCGCTACCATGATTCACACTCCCAGCTGGCAAAAAAGGGCTCATGTTCCAGACGATCTGCCTCCACGTTGGAAACTTCAGCCTTTGAACGTGAAGCACGCTTTGGGTCAAATAGCTAGATATTCTTGGGCCCTATTTTCTTTTGTAGGCTACTTCTTCCAGACTTTAAAGCTTCACTGAAGCAGCCAAAAGACCGATTCAACCCGCCGGATAAAGGATTGCACAGCCCACGAAAGCCTTGAAATAGAAACTGAGATCCTGGGCGCTGAACCATACGAACCCGAAGCCCGCATAACAAACTTTGCAAGCAACCGCTTTCCTGTTTGCCAGGGCTAAGCAAAAGCTGTTGGGGGAAGTGTGGGGGGGTGGGGAGGGGTGGGAGGGGGGTGGGGGGGAATGGGAGGAGGGGGTGGGGCTTAGGCTGTGGGCGCTGGGCTGGATGGCTCCCAAACAGAGTTTTTGGTTTTAGCCGGTTTTTTGCGTTTTCCAGGCCTTCTCCAAGCCACCAAACTGGGTTTTTGGCTTTTTCCAATCCCCTCCAAGCCAACAAATTGGCTTTTTCCAAGCACCAAATTTGGTTTGCTTTCCAGGTCCCTCCAACACCCGAACTGGATTTTTGGCTTTTCCAAGTGTACGGGTTTTGCTCCTTTTCCAGGCACCTCCAAGCTTTCAGATTGGGTTTTTTGCTTTTTCCAAGCCCCTAAACCCCAAAATTGGCCAGGCCCCCTGCAAACCCGGGTTTTCTGCCTTTTCCAGGCCCTCCAAGCCCCCAAACTGGGTTTTTGGCCAAGCACCCAAATTGGTTTTTTGGCTTTTTCCAAACCCCCTCCAAGCTTCAAACTGTGCTGATTTTGAGCTGGGGGGGCTGGGGGCTGGGGGAATTTGGGTTTTTGAAGGCTCGGGGCTGGGATTGGGGGCTGTTTTGGTTTTGGGACTTATTCAGGGCTGGGCGGGCAACCCGAAAGGCCTGGCAGGGCGGTTAAGGGGCTGGCCCGGCAGCCTTCCCGAAATTGGCCGGCCCGGGGTTGGCCGGGCCCGAAGGTCGGTGGCCCGGGGTGGGGCACCGGGGCGGGGGCTTTCGGCGTGTCTGTTTTTTGTAAGGAGCCGGGAGGGGGTGGAGAAATTGGTTTATCAAGAAGCTTATTTCGTTACTAAGCTCCAGCTCAAGTTTGGCCGACATTGAAGAAACGGTTGGGACGTGGCCGACGCACGCACTACCGTGAAAACTTTTATCATTTCCAACTTCATTGTGATTTTGGGTTTGGGGTGCTGGGCCGCAGCTGCGGTTACAAACAAAGACAAGCAATTTCTATTTATCACTTTCTTGAGGGTTTAGGGTTCAGGGTTTAGGGTTTAGGGCCTTAATATAGCTATTAATATGCCCGAGTTAGAGATTTATCAAAGCGCGCTGACTTTTTATTCCTGAATTAAATCAAAACGGAGCATGCCGCAAGGGGGATCCTGAAAGGCGGTAGAGGTTGCTTTGTGCGGTCGCACTTTCGAAACTTGTACGTAATTACCAGAACTGCGTAAGATTGCGTGCAAGCTTCTTGAGATCCGAGGTTCTCCTCATGTTAGGGGCGTTTGATGAGCTTCGGCTTTGCTTTTGTTCTTGTTGGTGGTTGGATTTGGCCTGGAGCTCAGATTGCTGGTCCGAGAGTCGAGTTTCAGTTTGCCGCCTGCGAGCAGTGAGCTTCAACTGGCGAGCGCAAGCCCTAGAAGACTCATGTAGTATAACTGATGATCGTATAGTATAGTATAGTATAGTATACTCGAGTATAGCATATAGTATAGCGTAGTATGTTATAGTATATTATACAATCTATTATAATGGAGGACTCAAATCACGATCTCCACGGCCAGGCAGCAGCCCATGGCCTTGATCCCTGGCCCGCAGGCATCCAATCCAACGCAGGTTTTTTTATTTTTTTTTTCTGTGCAGGGTTCTGATCGGACCTAGTTGTGGACGTGGTATATTGCTTTTCCAAGGCTTTGGTTGGTCGGTTGGGTGGGTGGGGTTTGTGGGTTGGTTGAGGTCAGCTAGGGCTTCGTGCTTGCCAAAGCAGACTTTCGTTTCCGTCTCTGTGTGTGTGTGTGTGTGCGTGAGTGCGTTGGTTTTGCAGGAAAACTCCAAACCCAAAGCCTGGAACCCTAAACCCTTGAGCCTAAATCCTCCACGTTTAATCCTAGAATCCAAAACCACCCAAACCCCTAAACCCCTGTGTTTCACCTCAACCGACCACGAACCAATATCCTCGCCTGGCCAGTCCGAGTGTGAGCGCCGAAGCCCAGAACCTACAGCAGATTTGAGTGCAGGCGCCGTGCCAGCAAATGCAGTGCATGCAGGGCGCACTGCCTCCAGTGGCACGTGCCTCAAGAGCTGTCGCTGTCTTCATGATCATCATGATCTCAAGGTGTGAGGATTATAGGGTTGCTTAAAGGTTTCCTTTGAGGGATCTACGAGGTTCAATATGGGTTCTACTAGTGATCATGACTACAGGGATCGGTCTGAACTTCTCTAGAGCGCTCAGGCAGATTGGGTGAGCCCCCATTGAAGGCTCAGGGGTGTTGCGTGTAGGATTTCGTAGACTACAGGTGCTCGTGTGACTATCGGTACTAGTGTGTGGGGGTGAACCTGAACCGAAATCCACCCCATGTAATCTGCAAGCCCTAAACTCAAAATTCGAACTACCGGCAGTCTTTCAATCAGCCTTCCCCCCGTCGAGGTGAACATGAACCCATATGATGTTCCACCGCCACACGTCGAGGCAGAGTAGGTTTACGTTTAGGAATGGGGCCAGGGCTAGGGCAGTTCTGGCTGCAATGCATTGTTCGGATATTTGTCTAGCCTCTGACTTCGGAAGGCTATGACTTCTTCCATGGTAGGGAAGATGCCCATGGTCTCTTCGCACAGCTTCTGCGCATGCGAGTGACCTTACATGTATAGCGAGTGCAAGCAGAGCCTTTTTCGTGATCTGACTTCCTGAGCCCCGGACTGAACCACCTCCCTTGAAGAAGCCCCACCCTGTCCACCCTCAAACCCTAAACCCTTTTCAGTAGTGGAGATACGATGGACTAATTTGGAGCCTTGCCTTGTGCGAGTGCGAGCGTCGAAACCCCTTTCAGGCACCCATGTCCATGGGCTGCATGGACGAGCAGGCAGACCATGCTAAACCCTAAACCCTAAACTGGTTCCCCACCTCCTTTCGCGTGTTTGAAGATTTGGCAGCAAGAGACCCCAGCAGAGCCTTAGCTACGAGGATCCTGGCATATGCTGACCATAGGACCATAAGTGCCCAAAAGGCCCAAAAGAGGAAACCCTCAGTTGATGAATGCCCCCCCATATTGGGAAGTTAGAGCGAGAGAGAGAGAGAGCGACGGAGAGAGAGATTGGGAAGTGGGAGATTCGGGGCTGGGAGGGTGGGGGTTTCAGACAAATTCCCTTGTTGGGAGTCGGTTCTTGGTAATGCCGGCCTAGTAGCGCAGCGGAACCCAAAGGGGCCTTCGCCAACAAAGGATGGAGGTCGTGCAGTCAAAGAAGCAGTCATAAGAAGCCTAAACCACTAAACCCTAGATTCCTACACCCTTAAACCCCAAAACCTCTGAACTCCTAAACCCCCTAGACCCTGAAACCCTGAGATCCTTGGATGCATCTGGCCCGGATCGTCCGCAGTGACTGCTTGCATAAACCCTTAAACCCTTAAACCTCTACTCCGAGTGTGCGGGCCGACGCCCCTACTTGGAGGTGGGGGACTTAGTAAGTGGTTATTTTAAGGGCTTATAAGTACCATAACCCCAATTAGGGTCCCTTTTAGGGTACTTATAAGTCTACTTACTACCTACTTACTAAGTCCCCCGACCCTCCAAGTACGCCCCCAAACCAGCCAGACGGAGTGTCTTTTGGGAACCGGCAGGTGGGCTTTGCGCCGGCGATGATGCAAAACGCCTGGGCCTCGAAGTGCCCACGCCCTCCCTCAGCGTAGCAGAGAGATCTTAGTGAATGTAATGGTTGCTAGTACTATTTTTTGCGCTTATTAATTTGTTATCATGATTACTAGTACTATTCCTTGTGGCTTAGTATGAGAACAGTGATTATAGGTACTATTCGTTGGGTTTCTTGTTGTAATTATGGTGTACAGTGAATCCCGGAAAGTGGAGTTTGTTTTAAGGCTGATGAGCATACTTCAAAAGCGTAAGGAGAATGAAGCCCTGACTGGTCTTCGACGCATATCGTTGCACGACGTAACCCGCCACAGCCGAATCTGCTCTTGAGAGCAAGTCGATGCCGACTGGTCTGGAAGCGTCGGTAGTACCGCCGGAAGTGCTGGTGTGTTATTGCAAGCTCGTGCTTAGGTCATGCAGCCCCATGAAGCCTATTGAAGTCATGATTCAGCCCTCTGTATCACCTCAAAAGGCTTCGCTCTCTAAAGTTTCTCTGCCTCCCTCTCCTTGCCAGGACTATGGCGGTATGCCAATGTGGCAACCGGACCACATGCCGACGCCCAAGGTAGACTTGCAACAGTAAGGTCATAGATTGACTTTTCGACCACTGGCTGTGTTTTCCGAGGAAGCTCTCGTTTAAACGCTTCAGTTCTACCAACACCCAGGCCGCAGCTCGCAAACTTTGACTTCTAAAGCTCTTACTTGATTTAGCGGCACCTAAACCCCCGCCCCACAGTCAATCTTCTGGATTCTAGACTAGACCGCTGCTTCCTTAGTGCTTTGTGATCCTTACAAGATCTGTTGGAACGGTGGGGTCGGTTGCACTTCCCGTTCGGTTCTTCAGATCGCTCACAACAAGCAGTTCTGGTTGTGTCCTTCTTCTTGTTACGTTGTCTGAGTATTGTTGGTGTATCAGTACGGTACAGTCTTAGTGACTAAGCTTCAACACTATCAGTCGCCTGGCGAGGTCTCCCACAGCCGAAATATGCGTCAATAATATCACTAAAACGTTAAACCTTTAAACCTGAGCAAGAAGCTTGAAAAGCCTCTCAAGGCGTGTACCATGCTTGGTGACAGCATGAAAAAACCCAAACTCGACAACCTCGGCTTTGAGCTCCCGGTGAGCTCTTCTTTAAGGGGTTCGGTCTCTTACTTACAGGACATGCGGCCTCCGTGGGCCAGTTTGGGTTCCTCCAAACCACAACCCTTAACCCTAATCCTCCAAAACCCAGCTGATTCTCGGCAACTCGAGGCAATTCCCGCCACTGTCGACAGCACCGCAAGGCCCCCTCCTAGCTTTCTTGGTTTTTGCTGTGTTACTCCGCCGTTTCATTGGGGTAAGACTTAGTAAGACTACAGACAACAGCCAAGGACATGAACAATCGAGAGAGATCTCCGTGACATGCGCGGGTCGTGCTACAAACATTCCGACTTTCCAGAGCGCGGTGATGATCAAATACGACTGCAACAGGAAACTTAAGGAGAACCTTCACCGGCAAAGATGACACACCCTCATGTACTACCCAATCTACGAGCAGGATGCTTTCCAACTACTGTAGTTAGAGCTGGAGAGCCAAGAAGCCGCTTGGATGGTAAGTTTCCAGAACCACGGATCGGATAACCTGATAACCACGGGCCCTGCACGTCCACGTTCTCACCCAGTAGTGCTACACTACGGCAGAACTAAACCCAGTAACAGAGCCGCTAAACTTAAAAATGCCCTCGTGCGGGGGGTTTCCGGGTTTCGGCCTTTGGCATGTAGGTCAACCCTACACCCTACACCCTTTCGTTTAAGGATACCTCTGGCAACACCCCTACACATGAAGCCCTGTAGTTCCGTCTTTATGGGGCAAGTTGGGCTCTCTAGGATGATGTTTTGGATGCTTTTTTTTTTTTTTTAAATCTGTTGTTTACCTGTGCCCAAAAGTCCTTGAGCAAAACCCTAATCCTAATGCCCCAAGAGCCCTTCGGGGATCACCCGATAAAATTGTAACGATACAGAGAAGACTAGCATGGTCCCTGCGCAAGGATGACGCGCGCAAAACGAGAAGTGTATCAAAAATGCGCAAGAACTGTCAACTCCTGAAACCATAGACTCCACTATGTTGGGCGGAGCTGCCAGAGGTGTGCCAGGTGGGTGACAAACTATGTTGGGTAGTCCTAGAAATACATAAGCAATTATATATAAGTCAACAAATGCATATATATATATATATATATATATATATATATTATACATACATAGCCCTAGAGCCTAAACTCTGCAGGCCCTGGCCCTAGACCCTAATCTACAAGCGTGAATAAGTGACTAAGTCGTTATGCTGTTCCTGAGGCTTCCTTATTTATGATGGTCGCAGACATCGTCGAAACTGCCAGAAAACGCACAGGGTCGGGTGGTTGCAGGCCGTGTACGAAAGAGCCTTAGCATGCATATAGGCCAAAAGGACCCCTTCCGCCTTATCCTTGCTAGTAGAGCCCCTATCCCTGACCCTAAACCCTACAATCTAAACCCAAAACCCCCAAACCCTAACCTGCCCTAGACCCGGCCCTAAACCGTACGCTGGGCTCTTTGGGAAGTCGGTCAGGCCCAGGATTCCACCCGGGCTGGGGACCGCCAAATTTTTTCGCGCCTCGGAGTTTTATTGTTTAGGGCAGAGTTTGAGTTCAAGAAAGGGTTTAGGGTCACCCCATGCGAAACGCAGGTGAGCTTTGGCAGCGGAAGGCTTTTTTTGTGTTTTTTTTGTAGGTTGGGTTTTGGGGCTTTTGGTTTGGTGAGACGTGGGGTGTAGGGTTCAGCTTCGGAGTTTTCGTTTGCTCTCTGAGCGGTCTGAGCTTAAAAGGTGAAAGCGCCGAAGGCTCGAGACGTTCACGGTACACTTCGTAGGATGCCGAGTAGTACCCTTATTCCCTTTTTGTAGTCCTAGGTTCCTTATCAAGTTTCCCAATACCAAAAAGAGAGGCCTTTTTATTCTTAGGTTACTGGTGGGTATCCTAGCTTCAAGGGACCTCGGTGCTTGTCGCCTGGTCGAGCCCAGGTGTGGTTATACCCCTGGCAATCAAAGAAGAGAGAGAGAGAGAGAGAGAGAGAGAGAGAGATTCGAAGAGGCATGTCAGGCCGGAACAAGCAAGAGAGTGGGTTAGGTCAGGGCCTTGCAGCTTAGACTAAGGCCGCAATTGGAGTGAGGGATCATACTAGGGCGGGGCAGGGTGGCCTGCTTGGTTCGTACGCCGGGATTTGAAGCTACAACATCTAACATAATTTGGGGTTCGAAACAGTACTTTAGGGATATTGGTTGTGCTTTAGGTTGACTATCCGTGTCTGGGGGGGGGGCGGGACGGCCGCAATATTTGTGCCTTGGAAATGCTGCTTAATGTATGGCAGTGACTGAAGTGACTGACAGAAGTAGTGACTGAAACCTGAAAGAAGTACACGTGCTTGACTTGATCTATGCGTTGCACCCTTAAATTGCCCTGGTCGCCCATGTTACCTCATCGTCGAGATGGACACCACGGTGGCCACGACCCCAGATCACCTTCAGTGCTGCAGTTGCAGGCGGCCTCACTCCACTCTGATGTGAGGCCTGCATCGTTCAGACGGCCGTGACTGTGATTGCCAGGGCCTCAGTCAGTGCCTCATTGTGCCTCATTGTAAAGACTTAAGTAAGATACCCTAAAGTACTTTTAAACCCTAAACCCCTAAAAGACGCGTCCGCACTCGCGTCCGCGCTCGCACGCGAGCGCTCGCGTCCGCACTCAACCGGTTGTGGCTTCGGCCCCCGGTCTTTACCGTTGTGGCTTCGGCCCGCGGTCCACCGGTGTGGCTTCGGCCCCCGGTGTTACCGGTGTGGCTTCGGCCCCCGGTCCACCGGTGTGGCTTCGGCCCCCGGTTTTACCGGTGTGGCTTCGGCCCCCGGTCTTACCGGTGTGGCTTCGGCCCCCGGTCCACCGTTGTGGCTTCGGCCCGCGGTCCACCGGTGTGGCCTCGCCCCCCGGTCTTACCGGTGTGGCTTCGGCCCCCGGTCTTATTACCGGTGTGGCTTCGGCCCCCGGTCTTATTACCGGTGTGGCTTCGGCCCCCGGTCCTACCGGTGTGGCTTCGGCCCCCGGTTTTATTACCGTTGTGGCTTCGGCCCGCGGTCCACCGGTGCGGCTTCGACCCCCGGGTTTATCGGTGTGGCTTCGGCCCCCGGTCATACCGGTGTGGTTTCGGCCCCCGGTCCAGCGGTGTGGCTTCGGCCCCCAGTTTTACCGGTGTGGCTTCGGCCCCCAGTTTTACCGGTGTGGCTTCGGCCCCCGGTTGTACCGGTGAGGCTTCGGCCCCCGGTTGTACTGGTGAGGCTTCGGCCCCCGGTCGTACTGGTGAGGCTTCGGCCCCCGGTTTTGCCGGTATGGCTTCCCAGCCACCGGTCACACGAGTAGTAGAAGTAGTAGTAGTAGTAGTAGTAGTAGTAGTAGTAGTAGTAGTAGTAGTAGTAGTAGTAGTAGTAGTAGTAGTAGTAGTAGTAGTAGTAGTAGTAGTAGTAGTAGTAGTAGTAGTAGTAGTAGTAGTAGTAGTAGTAGTAGTAGTAGTAGTAGTAGTAGTAGTAGTAGTAGTAGTAGTAGTAGTAGTAGTAGTAGTAGTAGTAGTAGTAGTAGTAGTAGTAGTAGTAGTAGTAGTAGTAGTAGTAGTAGTAGTAGTAGTAGTAGTAGTAGTAGTAGTAGTAGTAGTAGTAGTAGTAGTAGTAGTAGTAGTAGTAGTAGTAGTAGTAGTAGTAGTAGTAGTAGTAGTAGTAGTAGTAGTAGTAGTAGTAGTAGTAGTAGTAGTAGTAGTAGTAGTAGTAGTAGTAGTAGTAGTAGTAGTAGTAGTAGTAGTAGTAGTAGTAGTAGTAGTAGTAGTAGTAGTAGTAGTAGTAGTAGTAGTAGTAGTAGTAGTAGTAGTAGTAGTAGTAGTAGTAGTAGTAGTAGTAGTAGTAGTAGTAGTAGTAGTAGTAGTAGTAGTAGTAGTAGTAGTAGTAGTAGTAGTAGTAGTAGTAGTAGTAGTTGTAGTACTTGTAATACTTGTAGTACTGTAGTACTTGTAGTACTTGTAGTACTTGTAGTACTTGTAGTACTTGTAGTACTTGTAGTACTTGTAGTACTTGTAGTAGTTGTCGTGGTCGCCGTAGTCGTGGTAATCGTAGTCGTCAGTCGTAATAGCAATCGTAGTAGTAGTCGTGGTAGTAGTCGTAGTAGTAGGAGTAGTAATAGTAGTAGTAGTAGTAGTAGTAGTAGTAGTAGTAGTAGTAGTAGTAGTAGTAGTAAGTAGTAGCAGCAGTAGTAGTAGTAGTAGTAGTAGTAGTAGTACTAGTAGTAGTAGTAGTAGTAGTAGTAGTAGTAGTAGTAGTAGTAGTAGCAGTAGTAGTAGTGGTATTAGGTGTAGTAGTATTATCAGCAGCAGAACCTTTGTTTAATTTTAAGATCACCATGAACATCTTAAGTCTGAAACCCGAGGCTTAAGTCAAGTCCTCAGTTTCAGTAATTATTTTAACCCTAACCAACTAAATCCTGAAGCAGGGATGCCGGTGGCTCAATAAGAACTGTTTGCTGCAATTAGCTTCATCGCTCCTGGCATTTCGAGGCCTTCATCCCTGTCAACAGTGGCTTTGGAGGACGGCTGCATGCAGAGGGCTCAATCGTAAATAGAACTCCTGCCTTTCGCGAGGTCTGAAGATCTTTTTCGTCGTCGACGGCTGTGACTGTGTGCAGAGGCGCAGAGTGCACCTTCATCGAGTGTCTCAGTGTCGTCACAGTCACAGTGCCAAGAGCAACTTCGAATTGCCGTCAGTGACTTCAGTGTTCAAGCCCGATTTGTGTCACAGCGTCATGAACAACTAGACGTGAATGTAGTAGTGCCCAAGCCCAGACAACCGTAAGCTATCCGAGTGCTTACTTAATTAACACGTTTGTCAAGCTCGTGCCCTGCCAGCCATGACCCGCTTCCAGCAGAAGCAGAAGCAAAAGGAGAAGGAGGCCGCGGCTGCAGCCGCGGCGGAGGCGGAGGTACGGGAATCGGAGGAATCGGGGGCGAAGGCATCGGCTTCCACAGCTCCTAGAAGACTGCAGCCAACTTCAAAAGCTGTGCCTCGTCCTGTGGCTGCTGGAACCCGCCGAGTGCCTGACGCAGGACCTGAAGTTATGAAGAGAATTCACTTTAAAGGGGAATGCAGGCTTTGGGGTTAAGGCTTATTAATTTTAGTATTGACCTGTTTGTGTTTATTAAAATTCACAGACCAGCAGCAGGAGACGGAGAAGAAGAACTCAGCAACAAGCAGCGCAAGGTGCTGTGGAATAATAAAAGAAGGTTGGCCGGTGGCGGTGGTGCCTCGTCGACACGGGCAGCGCCCAAGGCCAGGCCTGTGGCTGTGGCCGCGGAGGTGCATGCGCCTGCTGAGCCTCATGCAGTGCCTGCTGTGCCTGCGGTGCCTGCGGTGTCTGCGGTGCCTGCTCCACCGCCGATGGAAACAGCACAGGCACTCGCCACTTGGGTATTTATTGCCTGGTGTTGTTTTTTTTGATTTGGGTTTGAGAAATCAGTCAGTAGTGGGAGATAAGTTCTTGTTGTTTGTATTTATGTCCAAAGGAAGCCATGGCTGCGACCATCATGCGGACAGTCAATGAGAATATCAATCTCAAAGACACCCGCGCGGTGGCTACGGCACAGACATTCTTGATGCATCAGGTGGCTGAGGGGAAGCTGGCGCGTTCTACAGCAGACGAAATGCTAAAGTTCTGGCAGACAGGTGAGTATGAATGCCGTCTTCGAGGTCCGGGTGGTGGTACTGGGTCTAGTGCCTCTTCACAGCCTCCAGGTCCAGTGCCTGGAGTGCCTGGAGTGCCTGGAGTGCCTGGAGTGCCTGGAGTGCATCAGTGCCTGTGTCTCCTGGTTCGTGCCTTGCGACTTCGGCTCCTGGTTCGTGCCTTGCTGCATCAGTGCCTTTGGCTGGTCTTGGTGGTACTTCGCTGCCTCTGCCTGGTGGTCCGTACCTGGGTGGGACAGTGCCTCTGGCTGGTGGTCCGTGCCTGGGTGGGACACTGCCTCTGGCTGGTGCTTCGTGCCTGGGTGGGACAGTGCCTCTGGCTGGTGCTTCGTGCCTGGGTGGGACTTTGCCTCCCTGCCCTGGTGTTGGTACTGCGCCTGGCCTCGGTGCGTGCCTTGGTGGCCTTCGTCCACCTCCTAGGCCACCTGTTAACGTACCTGGAGTTCGCACTGTGGTCCCATTGATGTCTGCGAAGCCGCCGTTGGTGCCTCCTGTGACTGTGCCGTTGGTGCCTAAGGGGCCTCCAACTGTTTTGGGCCCGCCTGAGCCTGGCAAAGGCCAAGGAGGCAAAGGAGCACCCGCAGGTCCTGTGACTGTGCCGTTGGTGCCTAAGGGGCCTCCAACTGTTTTGGGCCCGCCTGAGCCTGGCAAAGGCCAAGGAGGCAAAGGAGCACCCGCACGTGGGACTTAGGGATAAAACATATTCCAGTCATCTCAGTTGCGATTATACTTTGGGAATCGTCTGTAGATCTTCCCGTGCGTCTGGGTGCCTTTGTCATTTTCACACGATAACACTCGTCATTGAATCCAATGACGATTCGGGGCACACCTTACTTTAATTTAATGCCCGGGAGTAACATAAGTCAAACATTCAGTCAGATCCTTCACTTTCAGCTTCAGGAGTCAGTCAGTGATTGATGCGAAGGTGTGACACCTGACACTTTACAAAAAAGACATTCAGCTGCATTCAGAGTGCAAAAGCGGGTGCAGATTGTGTAGTTGCAGCATTCTACTTGTGCATTCTAACTTATGATTGTGCCAGCTTCGTGACTGTGACTGTGCGAGGGCCTATGGCGATACAGCCGCAGGTTACCCAGTCACGGATGCTCAAACGAACAAAGTCGTGTGTCTCTCAGAGTCTGACGGCCCAGGTCAGTGCCTGCCAAGGAGACTCCATTGTCGAGGGCTTGGGCTAATGTGCTGGGAGCTTCAAAACTCAAAGTTTCCTGCGTTTGCCCAGGTGGCTTGTTGCAGCAAGATGGCCGACTGGCTGTGGTCCGTGTCCTGATCTCAGTCCGGCTTCAGTGCAGCTCGAGTTCCTGTCCTGCTTTGATGACTCGGCTTAACTTATCAGATCATGCACTCGTGCTGACCTGATTTCTTGAATTTCTTTTGAGTCCAAGAATACAATCTTTGACCTGGACTGGACCAGGTGCGGTGACTTATTTGTTTGACTCCGTGTGGCTAGCCATGACCTCAATCGGTGACCTATATGAAGTTACAATGCTTCAAGCTTGCATTCTTCAAAGTCACTGTGCTTTTCCAGGTACTCCATTCAAGACAGTGATTGCCCATGCCCTGAGCTGAGAGTGCAGCGAACACTCGAGCTCGGAGCCGCCGTGAGTGTGATTAGGCTTACGTTGGGTTGAGGGATCTTCAAGAGGTGTTTGAGAGCCAACAGCAGCACTTGACTCCCACATTTTTGTCCTGTGTTATTTAATTAGAAGGGTTTCCACAGTTTCTAGCAATTTCAGAAGCGGGCTCTCGTGAGGTTTTGGTTCATGTCAAATACTGTTCAAAGCTGAGCATGGCATCAGTCACAAGAAGTAGCACGAGTGCTGGACCAGTAGGAGTCTCTCGTCGTAGTGCCTAATGAAGGGATACCCGGCGTAGTTAGGTGCATGTGCCGGTCAGTATTGCAGCGTCCGTGATGCCAGCAATATAGGCTACTGGGTGCGTAAACCAGGAGGTTCTACGTTGATCAAAGAGAACAGCTTATGTGTGGCTGCTAACTGATGAGTTACTTGTGTCTGACAGCGAATGAGGTCATCAGGAAATCTGCACGTACTAACTTCACACATCGGGTGTGTTAATTTCGTACAAACATTACACGGGTCGGTGTGGCAGTGACTGTTACTTACGTTTGATTGTGCAGCTGCGCAGAAGTTGCGTCGTCCTACTGCGACACTAACAAATAAGCACGGAGAAAGTTTAAAGCGTTTGGGTTTGTCGGTCAGGGATTCGCGCATGTCATGCGACCATGATTGTGTATGTTTCACAACGTGGCCGAACAAATATCGCTGTGTACTACTTTGCCTTGATGCAGCCATTCTTGCATGACCGCAGTGCGACAATCTGTGTCTGAAAAGGGAAGGGAAATTTTTTTTGTCAGGGTTGGGACAACGTGACTTGCGCATGGCATCATGGCGTTGGTAGCGTGTTTGTTTAGGCATCGCCCTGTTGGCAGTGTGTTTGAAGTGCCGTGTTTAGGTAGCTGTGCCGTGCTACTGCGAAACGCGCAAAAAGCGTTTGAGTTTCTCGATGCCAGGAGTGATTCGCGCATGTCACGCGGCCAAGCGTGTGTAACAGCTAACAATACCTGACTTGTGAATGTCCTCATCGTGTTGACATTTGTGAAACTCGGATAAAATGCCTTGTAAACTGCAGTGTTTATGTGAGTGTGTGGTCATATGTGTGTGTGTGTGTGTGTGTCTGTGTGGGCGTGTGTGCATGTGTCTATTACATATATACACGTGACGAATTGTCAGTTGTTTGCGTTGGTCCCACCCGTGCTCTTTTCATGTCGATCCGAAACCGCAGCCTGTTGTCCTAAGGTCCACTCGCACTCTGAGGTGTCTGTCTTCGGCTCATTTGTCAGTTCGTCCATCTTGGTGATGAGTGCCTGCTAGGATGGCGGAGTGTGCTAGCAGTGTGCCCATTGAGGCTTCCTTCACTCACGATTGGCAGTGCAGTCGGCATCAGCAGACCGAGTTCCAGGCACTGCTGCCACGATTGAGTTGTCTGCATGTCAGCTTCAGCATGAGCGAGTGCATTGCAAATTGCCGCATCTGCCACCGGCATTTGTCTGTCAAGTGCCTGGGTGCCTATAGATCTGGCTGCCTACAGATATGCCAGCCGACAGCACCCTGACCCACTCGGATTTGTTGGCGCGAGCACAAATGGCTACGGGCTACTATTGGGCGTCACCTCCGCCGCCTCCAGTGCCGCAATTCGGCGTCGCTCCGGGGCTTGGCCCGATGCCTACTGGTGCGGTTCCTGTGCCTGGTCCTGTGCCTGCTCCTATGCCTGGTACTATGCCTGGTCCTGTGCCTGGTCCTGGTCCTGTGCCTGGTCCTGTGCCTGGCATGGCTCCGGCGCCTGGTTCTTTTCAAGAGAGTGATTTGGATCTGGTGACTTGCACTTGCATTCAGATTCACTGCACAGTTTTCGGTCGCCGTGTGTGAATGGCAAACCGTCTAGCAACAGCCCAGGTGAAGAAGCGGGTGAAGGTCATGAACCCAGCCTGGCACTACTGTCTTCGAAGGCTTAAGGTGGATCCGTATGCGTGGATGGTGACTGGACCGCAAAACTTCAGATCTAGTTTGCATGCACTTTGTTTACTTACCGGACACGTGACTAGCCATTGCATCTCTTGTTTGCTTTGAGGCCGTGCAGTCGATGCTTGAGGACAAGGATTTGTATCCGCATGCCCTCAAGCTGCTGCCTCGTGTTCACAGCCCCTTGCAGGCACTCAGCCGGCAGTGCGAATAGACTAAACAAACAGTGTTGACTGCAACATAGACTCAGGGCAGATGCGCCACAATGAGAAGAAGAGTGGCAACAGTGGCTACGGGCGCGTCCTCTTCGACATCAGCAAGGTGACGATGTGGCACTTTGGGACATTGTTTAATTTCCCTTACATATTCATAAATTTTTATTTAGTTTAAGGGGTCCCAGAACCACAGTACAGCCCAGGTCATCTGCAAGTACTGGCGTGAGCTTTGTGAATGGGTGCAGACAAATGAGGGCCACCCGGCGGGGTCGTCCAGTGCCTCGAAGAAACCAGAACCGAGAGTGGAATTTTGGTCGGAGGGAGAGGACACGGACTATGAATCCCCGTCGGGTGGTGGCTGGCCCTGGCAATCAAAGTCGCAGGAGGAGTCCACAACGGCCGATGATGCCCCACGCCGGTGGAAGCAAAACAAGGCTGACCGCACCCCCGTGTTTGGGACTGGGACTCCTCAAGATGGCGCAGATGCGGTGCCTGAAACGGTGCCTGAAACGGTGCCTGCCACGGCGCCTGCCACGGTGCCTGCCGAGGTGCCTGCCGAGGTGCCTGCCGAGGTGCCCTTGGTGTTTCCTGCCGAGGTGCCTGCCGAGGTGCCCTTGGTGTTTCCTGGGCAGTCAGAGCCGGTGTCTGCGTGGGATGACACTATGCCTGCCCGGTCGGAGCCGGTGTCTGCGTGGGATGACACTATGCCTGCCCGGTCGGAGCCGGTGTCTGCGTGGGATGACACTATGCCTGCCCAGTCACAGCCGGTTTCTGCGTGGGATGACACGGTGCCTGCGCAGTCGGAGCCGGTCTCTGCGTGGGATGCGCGTTGGGACCAGTGGTACACAGAGGAGAAGCAGAAGGAGGCCGAGGAGGAGGCCAGACAAAAGGCGGCAGAGGAGGAGGTTCAAAAGGCCGCAGAGGAGGAGGCCACACGAAAGGCCGCAGAGGAGGAGGCCAGGCAGAAGGCCGCAGAGGAGAAGGCCAGGCAGAGGGCGGCAGAGGAGGAGGCCAGACGAAAGGCCGCAGAGGAGGAGGCCACGCGGAGGGCGGCAGAGGAGGCCAGACGAAACGCCGCTGCGGCCTCAACCGAGCCTCGGCATCATCTTTTCAGTGAGCAGGAGTACGCTAACCAAGCTGAGTGGTACCGTGCTCAGGAGGGGTGCTTCACAGGGCCCATTGATGAATGCTTTGGTGCAGATAAGGACCCGGAGGAGGCCAGACGACGGGCCGCAGAGGAGGAGGCCATGCAGAGTGCCGCGGATACGGCGAGGCACAGCGCCGCGGAGGAGGACAGGCAGAGGGCGGAGGAGGCCTGGCAGTCCTGGTCTGGCTGGTCACCAGCCTGGTCTGAGCGTGCCTGGGGCTGGGAATGGGATGGCTGGCGTGGCCGTGACTGGAACTGGCATGGGCATTCTGATGGGTGGGGCCGGCAGTGGAACCAGCATGGGCAGCGTGCCACTGAATGGGAATGGCCGCAGCCTGTGCCGCAGCAGCCTGATGTGCCTGATGTGCCTGATGTGCCTGACAGCACTGTGCCTGACAGCACTGTGCCTGACACAGCAGATCCTGTGGCTAAGCCACCCAGCATTTGGGACACTTGGTGAGGGTGGCTGCCTGGTCACTGTGCCTGAGCGGCCCCCGTCAAAGCTCCTTGTGGTTGGTGCCTGGTCTGTGCAGTGACTCTGAGTCTGAGTGTTTATGCTTATTAAAACTCGTACAGAGTGACTAAGACTACTTTGACTTACGACGAACTGCAATGTGATGAACTGCAGTCCAGGCGACCATATCCACTTGGTGCTTTAAGAATAGCTGTGTGCCACAGCGGCTCCAGCCAATCGTCGCAAAGCGACCTTGACGACAGAGACAAAACACTGCTCCAAGCGTGCATCTAGTCTATCAAATTTGCAGTGATTTCATCAATGCTGTCAGCTCAGCTCACCGTGGGCCAGGCAATTCCAGTTGGACTCCTCGTGCGTGTGCTGTGCTCAGTGAGTGCAACGTGTTGTCAGATCGAAGCTCGCAGACTACCTATCTTGCAAGTCAATCAGGTACAGTGACTGGGAATCGCGCCTGTGGACTGCCAATGCCGCCAGCTCAGCCAGTCAGTCATGGCAAGCTGTCGGACTTAGACTTAACTTAGGACTTATGTAATTTAGGCAGCATAAGGTTCAATTCGGGGTTTGGGGATTCAGATTTTCAACATCATGACTTTTTTGGATTGCTTGCTAGCGGCATGTGTCTGAAATAAATGAAAGGATCGGTGGTGTCACTGTGTTAGGATGTTTACTGTTGCGATGCGACTCTTTTCTTATTACTTACTACATTACTTGGACGACTGGCACTGCCTACTGCTTGTTCGTCTTCTACACTACCGCTAGTACTACCACAACTACTAGACTAGCAGCACTACTGCCACTACTACTACTACTACTACTCTACTCCTACTCCTACTCCTACTCCTACTACTACTACAACTACTACTACTCCTAGTACTACTACTACTACTACTACTACTACTACTACTACTACTACTACTACTACTACTACTGCTACTAACTATCCACAGGCGTCGGGTGGCCGATGATGCATGCTTTTTTACTTATATATGATTATTAATATATAAGTAAAAGCTACGGGCACTGCATTTGAACATGTTCACAGGCGTCGGGTACCCGACGCCCGGGCGTCGGGTACCCGACGCAAGATTGCATGGTCATTACTAATACTACAGCGCTATTGTTGATAACGGTGCACTGCAAAGGTGCATGCCCTTTTATTATTTGTTAGTGTTACTAGTACAGACTGCTACTATTGCTGCAGCAGTTCCACTGGCGTCGGGTTATTCTTACTATTCCTTCCAGCAACAAGTACACAGCTGTCGGGTACCCGACGCCCGGATGTCGGGTACCCGACGCAAGTTTGCATGGTCATTACGAATACTACAGCGCTATTGTTGATAACGGTGCACTGCAAAGGTGCATGCTTTTTACTATTTGTTAGTGTTATTAGTACAGACTGCTACTATTGCTGCAGCAGTTCCACTGGCGTCGGGTTATTCTTACTATTCCTTCCAGCAACAAGTACACAGCTGTCGGGTACCCGACGCGCGGATGTCGGGTACCCGACGCCCGCTAATGAGTTTAGCAGCAATTGTGCTGCTGCTACTGGTACAATATTAAAAGCAAAGCTAATACATCGTAGCAGTCGTTTCTATTCGCGAATATGTATTATTCATATTACTTATCATAATGGAAGAATTATTGTCAGTAAAAAAATAATAAAGCAACGGCAGCACTGCATTATGAAGCCGCCTGGCGTCTTGAAGTAGTGGCTCAGCCGGCAATGCACGATGTAAGCATGCGTCGGGTACCCGACGTCCGGCCGTCGGGTACCCGACGCCTGCATTCATACTACACTACTACTACTGCGACTGCTACTACGACTACTGCTCAATATTCCGACTTCTACTGCTAGTATTACTTCTACTACTACTACTACTACTACTACTAGTAAAAATGGAAGTAGTAGTAGTACTAGTTGTAGTAGTCGTAGTAGTTGTAATTAGCAGTCGTCGTAGTAGTAGCGGCAATAGTAGTAGTAGTAGAAGTAGTAGTAGTTAAGCAGTAATGGTAGGAATGGAGGCGTCGGGTACCCGACACCCGGACCCCGGGTACCCCACGCACGGTTACATCGTGCATTGCTGTTGTTACTATTAATCAAGCTATTCTTGTATTAGTAATTTGTGAGCTGTAATAGTAGTATTTATGCATGCATGTACCATGTGTTCCTGCGTCGGGTACCCGACGCCTGTTCATTGCAGATGCAATGCCAATAATAGTATGAATATTTTTGTATTAGTGATTTGAGTTGTACTAGTCACAAGTATCTAAGCATGCACTATATATAATGGTGTTGCGTCGGGTACCCGACGACCGGGCGTCGGGTACCCGACGCTTGTGGACATGTTCAAACGCAGCGCCAAAGAAAATAGTAATAGTAGTAATGGTAGTAGAAGTAGTAGTAGTAGTAAAGCTACTACTACCACTTCTACTTCTTTTGCTACTTCTATTACCATTACAGACTATTACCATTTTCTTTGGCGCTGCGTCTGAATGAACATATCCACAGGCGTCGGGTACCCGACGCCCGGTTGTCGGGTACCCGACGCGCGATTACATGGTGGATGCTTAGATACTAGTATTTAATGTGGCTAAGTACGACTGATATCACTAATACATGAGTACTCATAGTATTATTGGCATTGCATCTGCACATTGCAAGAACAAAGCTCACAACCAGCATTAACGACAGTGGTGCACGATGTAACCGTGCGTCGGGTACCCGACGTCGGGGCGTCGGGTACCCGACGCCTGCAGATGCAAGAACAAAGCTAATAGCCAGCGTTAACAACAGCAATGCACGATGTAACCGTGCGTCGGGTACCCGACGTCCTGGGGTCGGGTACCCGACGCCTGCAGATGCAAGAAAAAAGCTAATAACTAATTAACAACAGCAATGCACGATGTAACCGCGCGTCGGGTACCCGACGTCCGGGCTAACTGCTATAATAAGACTATGGTTATTATTATTAAAATGACTATGGCTGCTTATATGGCTATTACTACTATTACTACTATTACTACTATACAACAACTACTACTACTACTACTACTACTACTAAACCACCAGTGCGACTACTTGTGCTGGGTGATAAGCAGTCCAGGAAGAGTGATTTATTTGAACGTGACTGGCGCAAGAACAATTCACGGCGATCATTGGCAAAGACGGGACGACAAGCGCATGTCGTTTGACAGGGTGGCTGCAATCTGAAGGAGGAGTTGTGACTTGCGAGTACGGCAATGACGAGTGGTTAGTAGCTGAGCTGACTGTTCGACAGAATCATAATGTGTTTGGCGGCCCTGTGTATGTTCACTGCTGCGTTCTGTTACAAAGGCAAAGGCAGTGTGACTAGTTGTGCAACCTTGGTCATGGCGTTGGATCGGGGCTTTTAGGCTTCGAACGTATTGTGTGCTAGGTTTTTTTCCGGTAGTACCCTAATATAATTTCAGTTGCCGAGTTGGAACCATGCACATCCTTTGCAGTCCTCTCAGCTAGCGTGGAGCGTATGTCCATGCAGACATATTCGCACAGCCAGTTTGCGTTGATTTGATTCGCCATGAGCGTTCGTCTTGGCACTCACACCCACGAAGCATCTCAGCACGTCGTTGTGTAGTGACTACTGTTCTTTTGAAACATGTGCCTGAGTTTGTGCGCCAAGGTGAGACCTGGGATTTGCTGGAGATCTTTTTGACAGGCGGTCTGCAGATTTTGTTGCTGAGAAAGTTTTGCTGGCTCTGTCTGTCTGCGAGTGGCACTCCTTGAGCGTGACTGTCGCTTGTGGTCAGTGCCAGTAGCCGTCCCAGTGGCTTAAATTATATGCCATGTCACAATGTTGTGGGAGAGCCGTGTAGTAGAGTGAGTCAGCAATGATGTGCAGTGACTTGTTTAAAAGAAACTTCACTGTGTGCCCGCAGAAAGTGCCTCTTCGGCAGTGCAATGGGCAAGGGGGGGCACAGGCCAAAGCCAAGGCTCAGGCCAAGGCTAAAGTCAAAGGCAAAGCTCGTCATCGTCACAGACAAAAGGCCGACTATGAAAAGAAGAATCGAAAGGATTGCTGCCGACCACGTGTGCATCTTCCACCAGGCAGGGCTCAGGGCCTATTGTCTTGCAATGCTTTGATTCATTGTTGTGCCAGGCACCTTCCTCATCTTGCCGTTAAAGGAGCCAGAGGTGGAAATCAAGAGTGAGAAGGGCGTGTCTGTGAAGAGAGAGCCGGGGGTGACTCCGACAGTCAAGAAAGAACCAGGCGTGAAGAGAGAAGCGGCCATGCCTGTGACTGCGAAGAGTCTAGTCTAAGAGAGCTTAGAGTGCCTGGAACAGGTTATGAAACCGATCTGCGTCGAATGGCATCGGATGGCAACATAATCATGGACGTCGAGGATCACCCGTGGGTTCAAGAAATTTTGAAAAAGCGACTTGTCTAAGGCTTGAGAGTTACGGGATTTAGGCTTCATTGTCGAGGGTGAAATGTGCTGCGGTTGCCTCCGCTACTTGGGTGTTTTTGCAGCCTAGGCTCAGACGTCTACGTTCAGCTTACGAAGACCTGGAACGATCCTATCGGGAACAGAACGACTACGTCCGAGAGTGCATGACAGTGTCTGCTTCCAGTGGCAATTGGTCCCTGACAATGGCCAGGAAGCCGCCTTTTACGAAGGATGGGCCATGTTATACACGTAAAGACAGAAGCCTGTGAGGGAGTGCTTTTGCCATTCGCGCACACTCACACACCGTCAGGAGCCCATGGACCTGAAGGATTTCGATGTGACTGTGAACGACGACAACTCTGGTCAAGAGCGTAACAGCTGAGTTCTATTTCTTGTGAGACATGGACCATCAGGCGGTAGTGTCTTACTGGGGCAGGTCCATTTCTGTCAGTGTCTGTGGATGCGGGCACGACTGTGGACGCGACGACTGCTAACTCACAGAAAAAAGGAATCAGGTGTGCTGCGCGATATGGTCTGTGTTCCTTCCATCTTGAGCACATCTCTCAATTTGATAACGTGCATGTCTGGGCCTGTGTCGTTTTCAAGCAACCAGCTTAGTGATTGGTGTGTTTTCCGCGTCGTTGTCCGTGACCTCGGTGTCTTTGCCTTCATCATGGTCCTCGTCGGTTACCTCGTGGGCCATGCTCGCACTTGTTCGGGAAGCTTCTATGAGACAGTGGAGGAGGCCCTAGCCAAGTCCGTGCGTGCGGAAGCGCGGCAGCTGCTGGGTCTGTACTGTCTTTTGTGTTTTTTGGCTGCGTCTTCATTGACTGATACTTTCGTGCCTCAGGTTGGGCTTCAAACTTTCCGACGGAGTTCCCATGAGTGCCAAAGTTCACAGACAACAGCAGTGGAAACGTGCCAGTGCCTTGCTGAGTGCCCGTGCCTTTGGGTGTGTCGTCGTACACTGTTCTGATCCGCAACAGGCAGTTCAAAACAAGGAGCTCAGTCTCGGCAAAGACTGCGGGGGCTCACCAGGCAGCTTCTTCCGGACGTTGAAGCCGCTGGATGACCTGAGCAAGGTGGCCTACTTCAATATCGAGCTCTTCACCACTTCTGTGGGAGTGGCCGAAGTGGCTGTGGAACGTTCCTTGCTCGCTCACTAAATCGTTCAGCACTTGTCCGTGTGTTTTTTTGGTGTGCATGTGGGTATTGTTCTGAGGTGCCTGGAACTTCTATCAGCATGTGGATCCCACGGATCAGAACATGGCATGTCACATGATCCTGAAGAACTCGGTGCTTACAAAGACAGGCTATCAACCGAAGGACACCTTGCTGACTGATCTGATCGACAGAGACTGGATCTGCATCCA
This sequence comes from Symbiodinium sp. CCMP2592, assembly GCA_905221615.1. NCBI lineage: Eukaryota > Dinophyceae > Suessiales > Symbiodiniaceae > Symbiodinium > Symbiodinium sp. CCMP2592. Next base: position 1,232,163 of record CAJNDT010003668.1, read on the forward strand.
CTCTGAATTTCCCAGGACATGTACTATTCCACCCAACGTGCGGCAGCTCTCGTGGGTTTCGTGCTTGCAGATGGCAAGTCGACCGAGCCACCTGGCTTCTCCTGAAGTTTCACCTCAGAAGTGTTAAAGGATCCGTAATGGCAAATGCTTTCTCTGCAGGCTGCGAGTCCACCACTTCAATGCACCAACCTTGCCTAGTGGCATGGTGCATGTCGACACTTTCACAAGCCCGATTGCGGCTTCTTGACATGAGCTTTTAATTGTTCAGTTTTCTGTTGTACTTAGGGCTGCTACGTGACTGAAACCAAGGACTTTTGGCATCAGAGCTCACCTGTGCCTGATGTTCTACAGCCCAACGAGATTGTGGTCAAGGTGGAGATCCACGTGTCTGAGAAAGAAGATTTTGCTCAGTGGCTGACCAAGAAGCGTGTCTTGAACATGGAGGAGACCGTGCAGAGCTTGAACCACCGACTGGACATGCTGGATTGCGAAAGGGAACAAATCATGAACGAAAAGGAGGAGATCGAAAGGGATTTGGAACGCAAGCGGGCTAGGATTGCGGCGGCAGATTCAGTGGCTTCCCCAGCGCTTGCCCCCCCAGTGACTGCTCCAGTGTCGAAGAACAGTGCCTCACGTGAGAGTGGCTCCAAAGACGATAAGCTGGAAGCGGATGACAAACCTTCCGAAACCCAAGTCGTGTCTCAGTAATTCTATTTACTCGAGTCTCTGAGTCATTGGGCCCTTTGTGCTTGTGCTTAGACTGACAGTGACAGAGT